>JBBPJJ010000103.1:7487-28795 GCA_038088635.1 Veloboletus limbatus
AATGACGATCGATGGTGTAATGTGCATGGTTATCACAAGACTTGGAAGCAAGTAGTGTTGCAAATCTGAGCGGTCCTTGAACATGTGCGCCGGTGACATACTTGCAGGAAAACCAGTGCACACGTAGCATGACTGATGGCATGATCAGTAGTCTATCACGTGTCGGTAGTCTAAGTGGGTATCTTGTGTTCAAGAAAGACGAGTAGTGATAATATCGCCAGGTGTGAGTAGACCCCGCAGCGTGCTTTGTTTACTTGTATTTGATTCAAAAGCTCTTGCTACACAATGACAAATAAACCCTTCAACTTCCACCACCGTGCAAGGCCTTTGAAGCGTTTACGAAAAAGGTGTTAACATGGGACGTCTCGCCGAGATGCAGAGGAAGCTTCTGGAGGTGCGTGTTTCGCGGGTTCTGTGCATACACTCATAACGCCTCGCAGCAAATGATGGGGCCAGAAGCCATGGGCGTTGCCAACGCAAATTTGGTGTGGTCCGACGAAAAGGTTTGCCGGAACTTTTTATGTGGGACATGTCCCCATGCGTTGTTCACCAATACGGTGCGTATCCACATTGCAAGATGGAGCAACACTAGGTAACAGCCACCATGTAGAAAATGGATCTAGGCGCATGTCCGAAATCTCACACCGAACGGTTGAAGACTGAATTCCTTCAAGCGCGTGAAGCGAGTCCAAATGACCCCGTTTTCGCTCGATTTCAAATGGAATATGAGTCGAACATCTTCGCCTTCGTTGACGAGTGTGACAGGCGAATCAGAGCTGCGCACCGCAGGCTTGAAAAGACGCCTGAAGAGAATGCGAAGACGACGAATTTAATGAGGGAGATTGCAGAGATTGAGTTGGCAATTCAGGGTGGAACGGAAAAGATCGAGACCCTGGGTGGGTCACACTGAGAGGGTGGGATAAGAGAGGAATCTGACTTTGATTTTCACACAGGTGAACAAGGCAAGGTGGAGGAGTCCATGCGGGAGTTGGCGGCCATTGAGGCGTTGAAGAGCGAAAAGGGGGAAAAGGAGGTGAGCTATGGCATGCTGTCGTGATTAGGCATGGACGTTGACGTGGTGGGTAGCGAGAGCTTCAACAATTGACGGACACGTCCGGGGCGTCTGGACATCAAAAGCTCCGTGTGTGCGATGTTTGCGGTGCATATCTGTCCGTGTTGGACTCCGATCGCCGGTTGGCAGATCACTTTGGAGGCAAGGTATGCTGTATGAACGGAGGCAATGATTTGAAAGTGATGTCACGTGTTGATAGATGCATTTGGGCTACCATGAGCTGCGCAACATGCTTTCGAAATTCCGGGAGGACCGAGAGAAGCGCAAGATGGCGCCTGCGTCTTCGGGGACGCCTGCAGGAGGGGGAGGGAGTGGGAGTGCACGCACAGGAAGTGAACGTGTGGAACACCGGCCTTCACGTGATGATCGGGACCGGGAACGTGACAGAGGATATGAGAGGCACGGTGCTTCGCGATATGAGTGAGTTGTTTGGTGTCGTGCAGCTGTTGGACAGTCCTCACGGTGAAATATGTGGGCAGTGATCGACGAAGAGATCGAGATCGGTCGAGATCACCGGGACGTGGCAGACGCTACTAAAGACGAGGGCAGGTGTTGCAGCATGGAACGGGTGAGGCGGCAGGAGAGAGTCGAGTAATAATAATAATACTAAAAATATATGTAGATCCCACTCGCGCGTCGGCATGGGCCAGGTCAAGATTACGTAATATTTATTTATGATATGAAATGACCAGATTTGGGACATGGGCCGGGCAAAGTTGATTGGGAAAATGTTTTCGATTTTTGATGCTTGATTTTGTGCCTGTGACAGAATTTATGTGACCAATTTCAAAACCTGCAGGCGAGTTGCATGTCCTCCTCCTCCTCCTCCTCCTCCTCCTCCTCCTCCTTCTCTTTTTCTTTTCAATGTCCCTTTCAGATCCACCGGACATAAATGCTCAGATGGATACAAGCCCGATTCATTCCCCCTCTGCCCCTTCCTTTTCCTCTTCTTCTGACCCTCTCCTCACCAACGCGAACCCTCTCTTTCGCGATCCCCCGGACCCGTCCAACCCCAGCTCAAAAATGGACCCGCCTTTTATATCCGAATTCCCCTCCGTCAACTTCACCGCACCCCCACACACCTCGTCCACCTCTGCTCCCTCCTCCCGGTCACCCGCCATACTCACCCTCCCCAACGCCTTTTCTTTGTCTTCCGCTACCGTCCTCCCCTCCATCACGGCTGCAATGACGCTTCCCACCCCCGTCTCCGCCGTCGATCCCACCGCCACCACTTTGGTCAACTCCGAGCTCGCCTTTTCCTCTCTCAGTAGTGGCCCCCCTCCCTCGGCCCACGATTCCGCCTTCCACTTTTCTTCCCCGGACATCGTCGATCCCCGCTTGGACGCCAAAGACAGCTCCCCGGACTCATCCAGCGACCCACACCTCATGGTGGTCGGTGATATGCTGAACAAGTAAGTACGACTTGGAATGCTATCAGTGATGAGAGCACTCGCTCAGATTGCCCTGCCGCCCAGCATTGCCAAAACAGCCCAGTCTGCAAGCGCCGCTTGTTCCCTGGGTCAAGGTCTGGAGGCAAATGCGCGAATCGACGAGCTCAGGAAGACCATCGCGCTGGTTTCAGAACTCATCACTGCCACACAGATAACAGACCCACCTTCGAGTTCCCGGAAATCATCCCCCCAACGCTTTTTGACCGCTTCCGCGAGCTCAGTACCCGGCTCGACCGTCGGATTTTCTCCTCCAATCCGTCCCCAGGCAGTCACTGCCGTGCAGGACACTGGACAGGCCGTCTTGCACTTTTCTTCCGGTCGTGCAGACTTGAATGTGCTCGACTGTCAAAGCATATCAGACACCTCCGATTTGTCCCGTAAACGTTGTGCATCATCCATGGCAGGTAATCGCGTCATCAAGGCTCTCAAAATGGAACCCCAAGAGGATAATCTTCACATCGTTCCCCAGCCAGCAACATCCTCATCCTTTTCATCGACTACTGCTACATCAATGGTTCCGTTTGTTCCACCCAACCCTCCCGTCGAGCCCGCTTCACGCCCAACGAGCTCCGGCGGCTTGCCGTTCAACGAACCTTCTCATCGACCGACAACACCATCTTTGCCAGCAATAGGGTTCCCCATCTCACCCACCTCAGCCCCTACGACCTCTACAGACTTCGTTTCTACCCCTTCGTTACCAACGACCGTCGTCCATCCAGGTCATTTCCCCCCTTCAGTTCGAACTTCGTGGCCGGATGAATCTGCGATCATACCGCCAAGGACTCATCGACAATCGCTCTCGGGAAG
This sequence comes from Veloboletus limbatus, assembly GCA_038088635.1. NCBI lineage: Eukaryota > Fungi > Basidiomycota > Agaricomycetes > Boletales > Boletaceae > Veloboletus > Veloboletus limbatus. Next base: position 10,818 of record JBBPJJ010000103.1, read on the forward strand.
CTCCCTTACAACTGGCATCAGTTTTCATTCTATACCCAGCACAAGCACTGGTTTACCCCCTTTGCCATTCTCTTCCACTGGTACATTTGCTACCGCATCTTCTCAGTCGCGTTCAATCACGGTAGGAGGGGCAGGCATTAGCCCGCCAATTGGCCGAGTATCACGATCAGGCTCGTTCACGAATACCAACTCCTTTGCTTTCGGTCTACCTGAAGTACCCTCCGTCAACGAAACACTTGACTTTCTCCAGCCTTCCCTATCCACGCTACCGACAAAACAGGTTGCCCACAGTCCCACATCGTCTCAGGAAGGGGAGAACGATTTCGATTCTGACGGCGGGGATTACTCGCAGTCACAGAGCCCCGATTCATCATCCGGAAATAACTCGAGAATCTCTACTCACTCCCAGGTGTCTCGACCTGTTGCTATCCATAACAGCCATTCGAGTGTGTTGCTAACGCAAAAATCTACCGAGAATCTGACCACTTCGAATCATGCAAATGAGGTGCCGCAGGAGTACCGTGCGGAAGTAGATCGTATCTTTTTTGAGTTTCTGAACAACATTTGCTCAAATTGTAAGTACACGTATGAATCATCTCCCACTTGCCTCACCACGTTTGCAGTGGAAGCGACAGACGCTAAAGGGGAACCGATACACCAAACGTTGATGGCTAAAAAGATGCAACGCTTAGATGAATCTCCTGACTTTCGCCCATTCAAATTCCGGATACAAGCGTTCACCAACGCATTCCTAGAAGAGGCAGGCTTCCAGATTATTCAAACGGATGGATACTTCATTGATAATGATTCGATAGCTCGCCCGCCAAGGCTACCCGGAAGATAAAATTCCCATGAAGAAGGTTAGTCTGTCGCCAATATTGTCTCATATCGAACACTCACCATGGGATCGCCGCAGATTCGAACCTATCTTTGGAACCAGCCGTACATCTCTCGTTTCAACGAAGAAGGGAAAAAGACAAAGTCGAAAGGTAACCACATCTGGAATATAGATGCAAAGAAACTCCCAGACGGTGGATGGACGTTTAGGGCCTTCCACCGTCGGGTCGCTGGATCGCCACCAAGCGTAGCATATGTAGGACTACGATGGAGTTGGGCACCCCGTATCTGGGATCCACAAGCGTCTCGAGCAAATTTACAGGTCACTTACAGCTCTCCCTCTCTTCCGTCATGGCTGTCATGGGAAGACGACGTTTTACAAGGAACACCACCGCCGGACGCGGAAAGTTGTGAGATCACGGTGGTGGCCAGAGTGGGTCACCATTCCCACCATGTTATCAACTCTTGACGTTACCCGTAGTACATGCAAGACGCCGTCGAGGAACAACTTGCTCAAAGTTTTCATCTCAGTATTGCCCCGGTCTCCACTCTCAATGGTTCTTCCCCCACCTCGAGACGAAGTTCCATGAATGATGACGTCCACAAGACCAGGCGTATGTCCAGCGAAATAAGCGCTTCGCAATTAACGCCACCTAGGTCAGTTCGAATTGAAAATTCTGTCGCCACCCTCTGAAAGTCATCCCCTTAGGTTAAGATCTGCGACTACATCATCCGTCGCTCCTGCTGCTAGCCATGACGCTCAAGTCATGCAGGTGCTGACAACAGCCGCTCAACGAGTTGCTCAGGAAGCTCAGTCTCAGGTCATTGCGTCAACGGCATCCAATGGGCATGTTTCGGAGCTGCAAGCGCTTGCAAAGCAACAACACGTCCTTACGGTCACGGCACAAGCATTCGACCAAGAGGTATCTGGACAACGATCAGACACACCGCTTCAAACGAACGTTTTGGCGGTGGCTGCTCAGCAGGTAGTATTACAGGCGGCTCGACAAGTAGCCGCTGATCGATCAGCCGCCGTAGCCAACCAGATTTCTGCCGGCTTACCGCCACCGCCACCCGCTGCGACCCAAGTCACGGTGAATGAGGTATCCGTGGCAACGCAGTCTGCCGTTGCACAAGCTGTCGAGATCACCGGCCCTTTATCCAGCGAAGTGGATGTGTTGATAACGGCCAGCTCGCTTCTCCAGCAACAGATTCGCGCCCCTGTAAGTCCCCCTATACCCGTGCTTGATCCCACACAACGAATTGTGCCTGTGGATATTGTACGGCCCCGCTCAACGAGTATCGTCTCCGCAGCATCACTGAGCTCAACGAGTACCGTCGGTCCTTACCCCCCTGCCCTTCCCTTTACATGATTTCAATTGAATTAACTCACATCACACGGTGCCATACTGGTCTGTTTTTTTTTTTTTGTTTGCTACTGATTTGGTTTCTTCTTTTGGTGGTTTGTCTCATCGATCCATAGAATTACTGCATTGTTGTTCCCATCATCTCATCCATCTACGTGTAAAAGAAAGAAGAGAAAGAATCCACATTGATCAAAGCATCATTTGTACTCGTATAGGGTACCAAGCACGAAAACTGCACTCTTAAGCAGTATCCACCTTTTGCCCGCACATGTCACACAAAAGATTGTCAAACGCATTGTCAAACGTGCAAACCGGACAAGGCTTGGCGGATTCGTGCCCTTCACCTTCGGAGCTTGTACCAGTGTCAGCGGAGAGGCTTGCGTAAGATGCGGAGGCTGCCAACAAGGTTCCGCCGAAACCTTTCTCTTCTTTTCGTCGTTTGCTCGCACGCCCATCCGGACTTTTCGAGAGGTTATCCTCGTTCTCGGCTTCCTCTCGAAGGTCCAGGGAATCGTTCATCAAGATACCCAGGGATTCGACTGTGATCGTGTTATCCTGCAGTTCCTGACCCTTGTAAAACAGTCTCTGACAGATCGTCGGAATCTTAAGTGATTCATGCAACTAATCCCCCCGAAATAAAAATAAAAATAAAAAAGAGTAAACGTTATCAAGATCGATCGATAAACAATTGAATGGAGGAGACGGACCTGAACTTTGATGTCCTTGACCGTCGTCGCCTTGGATATCCTCAACCGCGTGTTCTCTCGTCTGTCCCTACCCTGACGGATGCGTTTAGACTGCCTCGTTCCACCGGTGGTCCGCGGTCCCGGGTCCGGTTGTTTCGTGTGTTGGCCGCCGCGTTGTACACCCTCGTCGCGGTCACCGCCGGTAACAGGTTTCGGACCCAAGAATCGCACGGTGATGTCGGTGAGGCTGTAATCGCGGCGCCTAGTCAATAAAACGGAGCGTGCTGTCAGAAGACAGCATAAATGAGGTATAACAGCACAGGCGGAAGCACGCATGGCTAATACGGAACTTAAGACGCGCCAACGTACCGTTTCAGACGACAATCGTGACAGACGGGCGTGTCGTGCACAAATTTCGTATCCAATGCGCCCACAGAATCTTCCGCGAATCTCTTCTCAACGGCCACCACGGGGCCACAGCTGTATCTATCGCAGCCTCGCGTCAGCATGCGAATGTTTCGGCAGTCATTCAGGCCAATGAGGTGAGATAGAATGCCGCAGGCGATAGAGCGAAACTTACAATTCTTGCAAGATGAGCCATTCACTCATTTGAATGAGTGCAACGTCGCTGTCCCAGTCGTTCGGCGCGTTAGGGTCGAACACCAATTGATCATGCTGGCAAAAGAGCGGTGATGTGTCGACACTATTGGGGCGAGGAATTTCGGCCGGTCGACTCAACCACTTGCGCCAAATTCGAACGAAGTCAGCCGGAAGGACAGCACATGGAACGTTCTCCAGTAAAAGGGTATTGCCTATTAGTGCGTTGTCATGCATGTGTCGCAATCGTGCCTGGGCCGGGCATAAACAATGAGCTCGTGGAATGGAAGAAACATTTCACTTCGGTTGTGCGAGAGACGCCATATTCACCTTTTCATCTTCTGCCTTTTTGCGTAGCTCGCGCTTATCCTCCTTCGAGCTATGAATATGAGCCTCGCAGACTGCGCAGGGCTCTTCATTAGTTGATAGCGGTACCCAGTCAGGGAACAGCTTCTTGAGGGCCTCACATGCCTGATCAGAAATAGGCGCTAGTCAACGCCCTGCGGTCAATCTCTATTTTGAGCGACCCCACTGCTTACCTGAAAGGATATACTTCGACGGGCGGTGGACACGAGTGATAACTGATCATGTTCACAACGCACATGTCCACGAAACTCCGCAGAATCGGGAGAAGGATCGCCATGCAGCGGAACATGCATCTTTGGCTTCTGAACTCTCCAGCCTTTATGCCACACGGGCGGATCAACGTAGCCATGAGTGGCATAGACGCAAGGTGACGAAATGGGCGGGAATACCTTTGAGCCAGGCTTTGGAAATCCAGTATCCAGACTCCCCTTGCTGCATATCGCATATTTCATCGAACTGATCAACTGAACGAGGATGCTCGATTTGGTAGAGTCGCTCTGTGGAAACGAAGATGAGCTGAAAACGTTGGAGATGTGCTACACAACTCGCCCGTGAAAGACTCCTTGACACAAATCTCGCAGACTTCGCATGGACTACGCACAGCACCAATATCCTCACGAAGACTAAGCTGCTCATATGCTTTCTAGAAAGTAGATTCTTAGTACATCGCAACTGACAGCAAGAATTCTCAGTTACTCTCGACATGCGCTTCATGTTACCGATCTTGTGCGGACTGAGCCCACCATGACAGCACAGGATATGGGTTGGTAATATTTCAACCTCGGTATCTCCTGAAACAGATTGGGAACGCGACTTGTGCTCCTCGGGCTTCGCAAACGGTTTTGCTAACCAGTTTTCGAGTGCATGTCTACTGACCACCACAGCATCCTAGAAACAATATAACACAGAGTCAGTCGGATGACGAATCTCCATGATCCACGTACCTCTTGAACAGATGCAACATGCCAATGTGTATATACACTCCGCATCCATTCTCTCACTTCCGCGAAGTGTTCCTTGACTTCCTTTTCTCTGGTTTGAGATCATTTCATCTTCAAACTAGCGTGGGAAAATAAATTTTGGGGGACTGACCGTCGGGTGTACAGTTCGCAGGATTCGTCGTGCTTTGCATTGAGCATTTTGACCACGTCTCTTGCACGTTGGGGTGGAACGAGGATAGTCGGGTCCGATGCATTTGGGAACTCGACGTAGGGCCTAGACGCACCATTGATAAGAGTGGAAGGATAATTGGGATTAAGGGTGCTCTCGGCGAGATTTGGGGTAGGGGCATGGTTAACGTTTGACGGCTCATCTTCCTTCCGCGCATAGATAAGCATATAGGCGTCTCTCGACGAGAAGACATCGCTATTTTGACAAAATCAAATGGGTGAGCGCATTATATGCCACCTGCTTTCGCGCGTTACGCACCCTTCTGGGGCCTTACCAGGCAAGGAAACCTTGGCTTCCGTAGGGGCCGGCAATCTGAAGATGTGCGGGACACAAGCAAGATGAGATGGAAGATTTGTTTATGAGGGATCCGTCACATACTCATCGTCACTATCGTCGATCCTTCGCTTCTTCGCGGAACGGAAGCGGGGTTGACCAGTACTCCTGACATCAGGTTTAAAGGTATGAGAAAGTCTGAATTATGTGCGGGAAAAGATACGCACTTCTTGGTGGTCCCACTATCGTTCAGGACATCCACTACTTCTTTGCCAGTATACCGTTTCTCTCCGAGGAAATCGATCTTCGTTACAACCTCGTCGTCGAATTGGAACCATGTTCTCGAGCTGCATTCGCGATGAGGATGGGTCAGCGAATTCTTGAGACAAATGGTTAAACTCACGCAGTGTCCAGAACCTGAGCCTCGTAATGTCCGTGGTAAGCACTCGGTCCTTTATGCAACAGCACCCCTCTCAACTCATAGATGTTCGCTGCACCCTCTCTTCCCTCGACGCCAATCACGTTATTATTGTCTCTGAGGAACCTGCCCATATCCAGAACCATGGGAAATAGTAGACTGTGTTTGGACTTTTTCCTCTCCATCGAGTCGAAATCGTAAACGAAACGAAGAAGAGAAAAATGGAGCACCGGAGGAAGGGAACGTAGTCCAGTATAGCGGGTTGCGTCCTGAAGCGAAGCGCAGTTTGAACAGGAATATCTAGGGTTGAAATGTTATGAGTAGGAAGGACTGTCTGCTATGAAAACAAGAGATCCCACTTGTTGTCGCCCGTGAGTTCTTCGTTCTGCAAGAGAGCAGCTATGCGATCTTCGAGCCTCGCGTTGTTCTGATACGATATTAGGTTAATTGAATGTACGCTGAAGGAAAATACTATCACCTCTATATTAATCTCGAGCTCGAGAAAATCGGATGAACGCTCGGATTTGCTACGGCAATTGTGACAAAGGGTTCCATATACCAATTTCCCTTGGAACTGTCACGAGCATGAGTGGCATGGTGGTGACAGGAATAAAACGACGTGCCTGGTTGGATATGAGTGTCTGGAGAGACGGGGTAAGCTGCTTCTGGAATTCGTTATCCAAATGAGACATGAAGAGTTTTGAAAACCTGCCGAGAGTCGTTCAGCGAGAGACAAGCGGCTTCTGGAGAAGAACCAACTCTTGAGCATCCTGTTGCTCGGACGTAGATAATTTGAGGCTCTCTGCAAATTTTATTGGATTGTATACATTCTGGGTGCTCTCCTGAAGAGCGGCAAATGTCACTTGGAGTTGGAACACGGGAGAGTCCTGAAGTTCCGTTAGTCAGATTTGTGATTTGAAGTTGCAACAAGAGGAAACGAACTTCAAACCCATTCTCGATATCGTGGGACGGCTGACATTGGTAGACCCCACGCCGAAACGCTAGATCGCGAAACCACACCTCCGAACTATCGTGAGGAGCACCACCTGCAACATAGCCGCGAATACATACTTGAAGGAAGGCGTTTGCGTAGCAGGTTGCGCCAAGATTCTGTGTAGCATGGACAAAAGAGATTTGCATAGAGTCATCCGCGACCTACCTTCAAGCCAACAGGCAGTTCTGGGTCACGAGAGGTAAGGATCGGATTGAGACCTAGATCCGAAGCCTTGATAAACAGTTGTCTAGCAGTTTCTAGGTAAAACACACGTCCTGGATTACTATGCACCCTATAAACGCGTCCACTGGGCTGCGGCTCACCTTCGTCTTCCCACTGATCCTGACCGAGATGGTTCAAGCAGTTGGGGTTGTTCTTACACACTTTCTTGTTACAAGGTGGTGGTTCGTCATCAGAGACAACGATGACATCGTTGTCGAGTTCGCCGTTGGCAACCATTCCGTCAGCAGGGGAAGGGGAAGTCTTTGGAGGCCTCGGCGCGTGTCTGTTACCGCAGAAGGGATTCTTGTTACATTTCGACAGCCCACAGGTCATGAGACGGTGCTCAAGGGTGATCTGAGAAGGGTCCGAGACCTCTGTGTCGACCCAACCCCAAGTCGACGACGGGCCCGCTGCCAGCTTTGCGCGTTTGAGCTGTTCGCCAACAGCAAGACCCATGGGTATAGGAGAAGCTCTGCGTTTGCGCTTCTGTGGCATAGTAGACGTTGTACACAATGCGCGGGTGGTGTCGGATGTGAGCTCAAAATTGCAAGAGAAAGAAGATGCGGAGAGGAGAGAGAGACTCCATTCGTCTCCCGAATTCCGAATCGTCTATTACATAGTCACTACCCGAACTCTCCTTCAGTCACTTATCCAGGACACGGCGAGCAAGCATGGACAGAATACGGGCTCTGTTCAGGAGACCACGACAAAACGCGAATGCAATTCGCCTACAACGACGGAGGAATGCCGCAAGCCTCATTTACCACAACCTTCCAATGATCTCGTTCGTTTGTGTACTCCCTCTCCTCGCATTGCCTTGATGAGATCGTTCAGGACCGCCTTGCTTGCAGCTGGTTACCTATGGATGGCCCTCATTCCAATTCCACTACTTTCCCAGGCGGTTTACATCGACGAAAATGCATTGCAACCAGCTCAGGTCAGTCCTGGACATCAAACGCAAGAAAGTATATGCACTGAGTCCGACTACAGGTTAATACCAACTGGAATTGGCAAAATGTACACCAGGCGGACTCATATCTTCGACATCTAGAAGGTCTTCGTGATAGAAACGCTACGAGTGAGCAGTGAGATCATCTACACTAACTTGTTATTTACCATGGTACTGACGGACCGAATAGGAGGGCCAACTTCATTCTTGATGAATTTGCAAAGCTTGGCCTTGCTGCTGCGACTCAAAATTACACGTTCGTGACTCCCTCCAGCGTGCGTACTTGTCTGTCAACTTTGATCCACAGCATCTTAGGCATTCGTTGTTGATAGAACGTCTCTGGCGTTAATGCCTATGCCCTCTTGAACCCTCCCCGAGCTTCGGGCTCTGAGGCTATCGTCGTTAGTGCATCGTGGCTCAGCGAGGTCGGCAAAGAACCATACAATCTGCGAGGCATTGCGACGGTGATAGCACTTGCTGGTTTCCTAAAGAGTATGTCCATCCTAGTCTTACCTCGAGTTTCTATTTGACCTGCACTAGACTATTCGCTGTGGGCGAAGGACATTATTTTTGTGATCGGCGATAATTATCTTGATGGCACATACGCTTGGCTGAATGCGTACCATGGCACGATACCACAAAGTCAGATTCGCTTTCTGTAGCATTATCCCCCTAATGTGGACGTCCAGATCTCGACACTGATCTCCTCAGGCTTACCTCCGGCGTCATCTGGAATGCCCTTAATATTGATTACAGTGGTCACTCCTTTTCTCATCTTGGCGTATTTTTTGGTCAGTCCTTATTATTGTTTGCCCTTGCAAACTTATTCGACATATTTCCTCAAACACAGAGGGCCTCAATGGCCGGCTTCCCAACCAGGACCTAATAAACTCGTTGCGTCTTATTTCCCATTTTACAGGCGGCGTCCCTCTCGTTCTCTATGACCATCTCGAAATGCATGACGCACCGCAGAGAAGTCTCCTAGCAAATGCACCAGGGTTCTTGAAGCGTAGTCCGCAACTCAGGGAGTTCGAATACCGAGCGAGGAATTTGAAGAGACACGTTGGTTATCAAGCATGGGGAAGACCGAGCGGGGCACATGGCTTATTTCACCGGTGTGTCTCCAACACCATCATATCTAGGATCGATCGACTGAGCTGTTTAACACAGATTCCGGATCGATGCAATTACTCTGTATGCTGTTCCAGCTGATGGTCCCCATGGATTTTTTGCTCTCGGCAGGTCAGTTACTCTCGATATATCATACCATTCGTGTAACCCATACTTGGTCAGGATAATCGAGTCGACTCTCCGCACGTCGAATAACCTTTTAGAGCGTCTCCATGCCTCCTTCTTTTTCTACCTCCTCCCAACCCCGGGGACTTTCATGAAAATCGGAATGTTCCTCCCAAGTGCTGTGCTAGTGGGGATTGCAATGATATCTTGGGGACTAAGACAGTGGGTAGGGGCAGGCTGGGTGCAAGAGTCTCCCGATGGGTTTCAGCGACAAGACAAAGAAGATGGCAAGGTCTCAAATGCTGCGAGCACGACTGTCTCGACGGTTACACTTCAACCGACATGGCGACCGAGACGAAGGCCCGTGTTACCTGCGATTGTTACTATCCTTGCTACACACACCATAGGTCTATTGGCATTCGCCATGATCAACACTACGTGGTTCCTCCAAAACCAAACCGTACGTTTACGTCTTTGCATCCTCATATCCTGCTCACCATCGTGTTGGTTTCTTTAGGTCTCATCGTGGATGCTCTTCCTAGCGTTTAGCTTCGTTCCCCACGCCTTGCTCGTATTCATACCCTCCCACCCAGCTTCATCGGCACCGTTCTCGATGCTCCTGCAATCCTTTAACCTCTGTTTAGCATCGACAGTTGTTTCCATAACCTCCCTTCTCAACTTTTCTCTCGCCGCAATGCTCGCCGTCACCCTTGGCATTCCGCTTATCTGTAGTCGTACCTCATCCCGACCTTCTCAAACACCAACCTCATTCTTTGACAAAGCCTCCCGGTCGGTGTTTTATATCGCGTACTGGCTGCATGCCTGGGGCTGGCTTCTTCTGCCAAGACAAGTTGAAAGAGCGATGTGGAACTGGCAAGTGCTGGGCGTGTGGTTTGCGCCATTTGTTTGCATTGTATATGCCCCACTCATGATGCAGGCGGGACTCGTTGGGTTGTCTCAGTCATGATCCCGGGATACGTTCATGTTTGTCGTATGAAGTATCCAATGACTGGAAACCATCAAACTTGGAATATATATATTGGGTGGTTGGACTTAACCAATGTCCATAGCGGTTGGATCTTCGGATCCAAACAGGTCAGCACCCTCTTGGTCGGCGTTATCCCCAACCTCCACCTCATCGTGTGCGCCGACTTCAGCATCTGTATCAGGGTCTTCGACGGCAATGCCCTCTTTCTTCCGCCGTTGCCTCTCTTTCATCTCATCTCTTTGCGCTCGTTTCATCTCGAGGTCAGCCGAGAGTTTCTTGAGTGCATCCTCGAACCGTTTCTAGGGAAAATCTCTCAATGTATGCAGCATAGACCAATAAGTGGAAGTAAGATACCTTGATGAGCGGGTTTGCGGAGATTGTGACTTCATGCTCCTTCTTCGCCACAGCAGCCTCCAAGTCTCTTATCTCCTCAATCAATAGCTTCCTCTCTTGAGCGTCTTCATCGTCTTCGTCTTCATCGCTCTCCTCCTCATCTTCCTCGTCCTCGTCATCCTCGTCATCCTCACCTTCCTCTTCATCACCCAGTGCGAGGTCTAGTTCTGCAGCGAGTTCTTCGTCAATATCACCATCCGGCTCGGCTTCTTCCCCCTCATCCTCTTCAGCGTCCTCATCAACCGCGTCAAGTCCCGGGGTAGCTGCATCGCCCGCCTCTGAGCCCTGAGGACCAGGGGTAGGCGCCTCGAGAGGTTCTTCACGCTCAATGAATTCAGAGTCTGAAAGATCCGGATTGACATTTTCGAGGACATCTGCGACACAAGACAATAAGCCCGCCACACAGAAAAAATCACTTGATCGAATGCTCTCAGCTCACCATACTTGACCTCCGATGCGAGATTGTCTGCTGCCAGCAGCCGTTCCACTTCCTCTTCGACGCTTTCTATGGTCTGCAGTGCGTAGCATGAGTGGAGTGACGCAAACGCAACCGTGGTCTGTACGAACCCGCTTGTTTACTCGTTTTCGAAATCGTCGCTTGCGTACGTGGTGTAAAGGAGGGACAATGCCGTGCGGCCAGATGAATTCATCAATGCTGACGTTCCTGTTCGCCGTGACTGCCTCTTCGTTTTGTATGCGATCTCCGACCACCAACATCTTTCGTATTTTCCAGAACCAGGTCAAAAGGCAGTGCGCATGGTTGGGGAAACACACACCTGACATATATCCGCCACTTTGAACATTTGCTTATTGTCAAGCGTCTTTTGTGCTTCGATTATGCAGGGCAGATCGACCAACTTGAAGGAATACAGCGAGTTACCGACGTGAAAGATACCTCGCCGCGAGTCTACCATCTCGTCGGCTTCGACGACGCAGAACGCATCGCACAACCCCTTTGACGTACCTTTGAACTTGAACCAAACGTCGTTCCCAATCTCCCTCGCCTGCATCATCTTGCGCAACCGCTCGCAATCTTCCCCAGGCGGCATTCGAATAATGAACTGTTCCTCAAAGGTCAAATCCTCGTCATCCGAGTCAAGTTCTCGGTCATAGGGACCCAAGAAGGACATGCCAGGGGCTTGCGCCGCCGCGCGGTCGCTCAGCTTGAGTTTGAGCTTAGGTTGTGGTTTACCGGGCTTCCCGGAGGAGAAACGCGTTGTGCGCTCGGGTGCCTCGGGGGAGCTACGGAGACGAAGGGTGGTGGCCATGGCTTGCTCTGCGGCTGCTCGCAGCGGCCGTGTACGTTGGGGCTGCGGTTGAGTTGGTGGCGGTGGGTGGTTTACACCATTGACAGCCGATGAGGGACCGGCGTGGTGAACCTCGACGTCGTCTACGACGATGAGGTCGTCATCTATCATCACGAGCTCGTCGTCCTTTACGTCGAGGTGCCGTATTCCACATATGGCTAGAGCGTGACACGTGTCACACAGAGCAAGGTGAAGTATGTAGATATGTAGTACTACTAGTCCTCGTCTTCGCTAATGAACGCCCCGGATTCGTCTGTAAGCTCTCCTTCATCTTCACTATCTTCATTGCCGTTCACGGCGAGAAAATACGTGTAACAATTAGCTACGACGATTAATGCCGCTGCTAGTACGAAAAGTAAGCTTCTCCTTCTGTATTGGATATCTGCTGGGTCAACTCGGGTCCGGGCACCTCCACTAAATGGACGGGGAATGAGGGAGCTCAGTAACGATTCTGATGCAGCGAAATGGTTATAAGATGGCGCTCGCGCCACTTTAGCTTGTATGCATCGGGCGTGTTCAATCAGACCTGGATAGCACTCCAGCAATTGTATCTGAAGAACGGCGTCGGGAAAAGGAGGATCGGCCATTAGAAGGATGTGAGCAGCAAAGTACACATCGAGGCTCGTTGGACTGCGAGCAAGAATCACTGCCAAAACCTGTATTTGCAAAGGAAAGTGACTTACCGATCTCCGAAAAAGAACCGTTTTCTGTCCAAGTAGTTTGCATAGACCCCAAGTGCGGTCTTTGCTTTATCTAGAATCTTTACAAGTGATCAGTGACCACTATCAACTCTATTGACCGCCTACCTTCTCCCTCTCGAAAGCAAGCGTAAACGTGATCTTGTAGTCTCGCTTCTTCTTCTTGTCCTTCTCAAATAGATCGTTTTGCTCTTCCTTGGCACTAGGCGAACTCCAAAGCCCTGCGGCCTCCAAACGAGGTCTGTACACCTCTCTTATCCGACGGGGCACATAATATTTCTGTGGGACAGACATCTCGCTCGCAAGTGTCGGGTTGGTTAACCCCCAGAAATTGGCATCGATCCCGTAGAAGAAGTGCGACTGCACATTTAACTGATGGGTGACAAACCGTCAGCGAAGCGACTTGGACTCACGACGAGATCAGATATGTATGCTTCGACGTGCGCGTACAATGCAACCTTTTCAGCTTTTTGCAAGCTGGTCAGAGACGCATCGAGGTCTGTCACGCCTGATGCGCTCGACGACCTGGCGAGGGATGATACAAAAGCCACTATGGAGGGGAAAGTAGAGACTACGGTGTGCGCATGGGTCAAAAAAGGCAGTTGGCCTAAACTCATGAGTCAAAATTACGGGTCCGAGGTAGAGCCTAAATCCACTCGCCGTTGGGGGATTGGTCTGGATTGATGCAGGGTGCTACATTGAATTTACCTGGGATAGTCAGCTGGAGATACATGACAGCGGCGAGACATGTCGGGTCGAGCGACTGCAGGTTCCATTTTGCAGGCCAAATGTGTAGAATATAGAGTGCCTCGGTCATCATGGGAGAGAACAGCCAACAACGATAAATACGGGACTACAATGTATTCGTTGTCCTCTGTCCCCTTCTTACTCCCAGCGGTGATTGACTATGATACAGAAAACAGACATTTACTAACTGATACAGCATTCAATCGCACAGGCACTGGCAAGCAAAGCGTGACAACGACGAAGAACGAAATTTCTACTTCCGTTGTCCTCCACACACTTGGATTATTCGGGACCATAACCAGTCTTCTGTGATTCATCTGCGCATTCGAGCCACATCCCCATTGTGCTGGGGTCTATAGTTGGACCCAGGTTGAGGACCCCTGGATAATAAATGTGACAATCGGCTTTCATGCCGACCGTTCGGACATTGGTTACTGACCGAACGGGAACACTCCCAGGATTGAATGCATTTTGCAATGCAGAACCCTTCTATTGATCGACAACCAAGCACGAATGGAGCTGGTGCTTACTTACAATCCGTTCTGAGTTGTCCATTCCCTGTGGACTGGGGGGTAGGCACTCGACGCGGTGCTACCTGAGGGAAGGGGCATGCTGACCATGCGACGGGTCATTGCGCAGGATTTTCGGACTGCTGGTGGTATCTGCAGCACATCCTTCATGGACATGATACCCTGGGAGAGAAAGAATTCTGAACTGCTAATCAGTAGACTTCTGCTACCCTCTCACTTTGGACCTACCTTGAGATCTGTATCGGAACACGAAGGTGACATTGGACCTGTTATCTGACCCATCATACGGCTTCACACTGCATGTGAATGGATACTGCTGATAGGTTTTCCTTTCTTTTCCATATAGACATTTCATTCACTGAATTCACTGGATCATGGGCACACAGCTTACCCGATGTAGTGACTCAACATGTTGTTTTGAGACGCGGTTTCGGGCTTGGGGAGCCGCTGGTGCGGATTTGCTGGTTTCCCGGTTTTCCACGGAAACCAGCCTTATCTTCAGCATGATTGTCCCAGCGTCCCGACTTGCTTGTGCTCCAGAGGCTGATATTGAGCACGATCTCGGACCAGAGATCAACACCTCACGTGTGTTGGTCTGCCCCACAAAGACGAATGGACGTTCGGTTTCGAGACCTGTCCGGACGCCTTCCCTCCATGTTTCGCCGGAACCGTTTAGGAATCCTCCAGGGACGATGAACTTGTCCAGGGAGATGAAGCCACACGAATATACTTGGGATCCTTCATCCCTCCGATGAACCGAGAAGCTCTGCGGCATCATGATCAGATCACGTCAGCAGCGATCCACCTTTTGAGCTTTACTCGAAATCCAGCACGAAACTCTGTTCATGCCACAAGGTATTCATGGAGAGGCTTGCCCTTCGTGAACCAATGATAACCTAGGAGGCAGAAAACGATCGCGAAGGGTTGAAAGTCGGGGATCTGGTGTATAATGCGACGCGGCAGAAAACCAATTGAGCCAGAGGGAGGGTGGACACGCCACGGAATTATACTCTACAGCTTGCTGTGTGTGATGAACACGTAACAAGTTTCCTTGGACCACGTGACATTAATTCATGTATGTCACGACTCGTTCTAGTCAACACCAAGTCGGCGCGTCTCCTTGCACTACGCGTCTCGATCCCAATGCCTCCAAAACGAAAAATCGCCGAACAACACGTCGACGCAGGTTCCGCGTCAGACAACGAGAGCATTTCCCAATCACAGCTGCATGCAAAGCGCGCAAAGCAAACAGCGACCGTCTCCGACGATGCCAAAGCACCCAATCAGCAGCCCACCAACAAGGTTTTACCCGCCAGCATCGCGTTTCCACCGCGTGCCGCAGGCACCCTACGTTTTGTCGCGTGGAACGTATGTGGACTCGCCGCAGCGCAAAAAAAGGTACCGCTTCGCCTAAGACGCGATCGAGGATATTGAAAAACGTCGCAGGGATTCAAACACTATGTGGAAGCGGAAGATCCAGACATCCTCGTTTTGACGGAGACAAAGGCGAGCGGCGCCTCTTTTGTGGGGTCTTTTTTTTTTTTTTTTTTTTTTTGACATGCTGCAGGTAAACAATGAACCAGTGGATCCTGTCATCAGTACCCGCTTTCCGTATCGCACTTGGGCTATTTCTGGAAAAAAGACGTATGGTACGTCCATGTTTGTTATGATACCGCGTGGTAACCGTATCTCAACGGTGTAGGGGGGACTGCGGTACTCTCGAAAATCAAGCCGCTTTCGGTTACAAAGGTTTTGCCAGGGCATCCAGACCCTGATCAAGTCAAGGGGCGTCTTGTAACACTCGAACTTGAGGGATGCTATGTCGTCTGTACGTATGTGACCAACGCGGGTCAGAACCTCAAGGTGCTTCAGCTTGTCCCTCTTACTGCATTATCTGACGAGCGATGACGCAGACGCTCAAGGAAAAGAACATATGGAATGAACATTTTACTGCCTACATGCGCGATCTAGACAAGAAGAAACCTGTGATTTGGATGGGTGACATGAACGTCGCACCAACTGCCAAAGGTTGGTGCTTGTACAATCCATGTCGATCTACCCTCATCCGATGCCCTTCAAGATCTCGCAAATCCACGTGCAAATTGGAATAAAACGCCCGGCTACACGTTGGATGAAACGAAGGCGTTTAGGAACATCCTCGACGCTCCTGATTCTCCTGAAGGCACGCCAAAGTTCATCGATGTTTGGAGGGATGGTCATCCGGACGTCCAGCATTACACCTATTTTTCGTACCGCTTCAATTGCCGTATCAAGAGTATAGGTTGGAGATTGGACATGTGTAAGCATGTTTCACCGTACAAAATGTCTGTTTGCTAATCCTGCTCGGTACACCAGTCGTATTGAGTGAACGCATAGTAGAGAAAGTGAAGATGTGCGAGATTCGCAGCGAGATATACGGGGCGTCGGATCATGTTCCGGTGGTGATGGACATCGACAGTGACATTGTGACAGGCAACTAAGGGTCCAAGAGACTCGCTGGGTGTCGTGCAAGGCCCTTAATACTCTCCAAATTGTACGTGTCCAGTCTGTTGGGCATGCGCCCTTGCATCCTTCTCACCCTTGAGTCCCTTTCCACATTGCTGCAGTGACATGAACAGGAATACCACTGTATAATTAGAACATCGCTCACCTCGCACTTTAGATCAAATGTTGCAGTGTTCGTGAATGCTCTTCTCTCCCGCAGGATCGCGGCTAGCTTCCCGGCTGCTTCAAGAGTAGGGTCAGACGTGTCCGCCGACGTCTGCGTGTATGTGTCAATGTCAAGACTCCAGATCGGCTAGAAAAGCCTACGATAGGAAAAATGCTCTGATGCCATTCGTTCGGCGCATCCTCCATAGGTGCCAGGGTGGCAGCATCATAATGGATACCAGAATACACAACGATGCATCTTCCACATGTCGTCAGTCGACACCACCACCACCATTCCAGGGAGACGCCAACCTGTACCCGGTACTGCCAGCAGCAGGTGAGAATTGGTCGATGCGGCCGGTCTCGACGTCTACGGAAGCAATCTCAGTGTTGAAGTGTTTGGCGAGTATACCGAGCTCGATAGCGCCTCCCCATGTTGAGGGCTTCAGAATGGTCGCGATGTACCTGTCACGCGGAGCCCTGCGTCTCGTCAGTGAGAGTCGCCTTTTACTCGGGAGGGTGACGTACCCCAGAATCGCTTCGTTGTAAGTCTTCATGTCCCCCTGGATGCCATCGGCGACGACTGTCACGACCAACGTCACATCCAACCGCACACCCGGTGTCTCTGGAGACCACTTACTCTGCCGCATCCTTTGCGCTTTCGTGATGTCCTGTTCAAAGATGAGCGCGATGGACGAGAACAGACAAGAGTTGTCGTCGGGAACGACCTGGTTCATGAGACATTAGCGGCGCACTGGAGAGAGAGGGGGGCAAGGAAACGATACTCTGTGCACCAGGACGCCCGCATTCGTCGGTACACTTGCTGGGCCCGGTTTTTGCGGGGAAGCGGTTTGGCGGGTAGGTGCCTGGGGTCGAGACGCGGGTGTCGGGGCGGGGGGGTTAGTCGTTGAAGGGGTAGGCACCTTCCGATTGACGATGATCTGCTCGCCGGCTTGGAGACCCAAACTGGCGAGCGGTAGTTCTGGCACGAGGGTCAATGTTCGTGGAGGGTACCCCGATCTGACTGTATCAAAAGGTCATATCGAACGTATTGCGAGATGTGATGATGCGGCGGGCACAAGCTCACGTTCTTGCTGTGAAGGGGGGATTTCGGAGAGCGTGGATATCTGCTGTTGGAGATCTTGCACGGTGAGCGCGTCGAGATCGAGCTGGAGGGTCGCGACGCCCTTTGGATGGCGTAGGCGAACTGGGACCATCATGCTAGTTCAGTTCGTTGTTGTATTGCAATGCATCACGTCGGCTACTGGCCCATATACAGACTACGCCGCAATCGCCTCCTCTTCCTCTTCTTGTTGTCCAGGTATTATCTGGGTAGGAACCTTTTGGACCTCTGACAACCTGTCCACAGCAGTCCGTCCAGTAGCCACCGCTTTCTCCCTCTCTACTTCCTTCACAAGCTCGTTCAACTCGTCCTCTAGCTGTGCATCATCAACCACGTCGGCCTCCGCCGCAGCCATATCCCCACCAATCTTGATCGCTTCGTCCACTTCACGTGCATTGGCATTTGCAGCTGCCAATGCGTCCATCGTT
>JBBPJJ010000103.1:28894-39908 GCA_038088635.1 Veloboletus limbatus
AGATTCTGTAGGGCACCCAATCGCTTGGTCAGCACCTCCTCCGAGCTCTTCTTGAAACGAAGGTGCGCAAGCGCAACGGACTTTTGTTGTTGTCTCAGGGCCGTTGCAATGCGCTTGGTGGTCCTAATCGTGCGTTGAGTGAATACCCTCAGTGGGCAGAAACAAAACGTTTTCTCACTCGTCCAGCTTGGCATGCAAGCGATCAACTTGATCCTGTAGGTTCGCAACAGCGGTCTTGAGCTCCAGAATGCCTCTATCGATGGCGGTCACCTCTCGGTCATGGTCGCCGGTTATAAACTTGACCACCTGAGAAAAGTATCGTCAACAACCTCCTGGCATAGCGGAGAGCCCCAAACGCGCACCTCCTTGTCCTGCACCAAGACCGCTCTGTCCCTTTGCAGATATCTCAACAATACTCTGATGTCCGTCTCGCTCAATGACACCCCAGGCAAGAGGCTGGAACCAAACGCCTTCCGAAAGGTCGCTACCGTGTAGAGCCTATCCGCAAGACACAGTCCGCCCAGAGACACATCCACAGCATCGGCAGCCTGCTCGACCAGCTTGAGTAAGACATACTCTCCGTCCACCCTCTGCCACATCTCCGCCTCGCTATATGCGTCTTCCGACCGGACAATATCCAGCTGCTCCATCGCCCACCAGAGTGGTTTCCCGACCAGGAACGAGGCGATTCGGTAGGGCAACCAGCCAGGATCGTACACGCTCTGCTGGGACGTCAAAAACTGGGACAATGGGACGAGCGCACGACTGCGTTGCAGTTCGGCCTTTACTAGTACGTCGCCATCAGTTTCTGTTGAAAAAAGGCGAGTGAGAGAAGAAAAAAGGGATCACGGACGATGGTAGAAGCGAGCCCGAGCGGTTTCCCGACACCGTCGTATCGAAGGCTGTCCACGACCGCTCGACGTGCTGTGAATACGAGCTTGTTGCACTGGCCCTCGGGCTCGACATCCTGTGTGTCTGTCTCCTTGGCCGTGTGAGGACTCTGCCAGCCACGAGAGACGAGTTCTTCGAGCGTCCGCTGCCACCAATCGACGTATGCGTGGTAGGACGTGGGGTTTGAGTGCTTCTGCCGTGAAATGTCAGAGTACAGCGACTGTAAGCGCGACTTTGATGTAGAGGCGTATGTAGAGCATGAGGAGAGTAGCACAGAGCCGGACGACATGACGGTAGGTGTCAACAAAACAAGCGCGTCCCTTTTATATGTTGCGATGGTCGTTTCAGGCGTTACACCAACTTGGGGCTAGACTATCCTCAGTGCTACTCTTATTGAGATCATGGCCATCTCCTTCTTCGCAGAGGCATCCACGATGTGATCAACTTTGACTGAAAGCTGCGTGTACCGGCATGTATCAGAACGACTGTCCTACGGTCTGATTTCAAGGTTCCTCAGATTATCGCGCGTGTCGACAAACAACTCCTATTGTAACTTACAATGGTACTGTAAATACATGACTCACCTGCCCAGAATCTTCCATCCTCCTCAACCACGAGTAATTTACAGCGATGACTCTGCGTCAACTAGTTGTCCTCATAGATTGCTTCTCACCCCTCGCTCTTCGAGTCACTCGGGCAGCCAATTGCTGGGCTTGACAGGGATCAATGACGAACCGCTTTGTATACGGGAAAGGAGACGTACAAAGTATCTCTGGTGCAGCTTAGCCCCCGTAGTTTCGATAAGGTTAATCTCGTCTGGGGTGAGCTGGGGCACGTTCTCAGTATCGAGGTACTCTCTGATACGCTTGGGTTTGGCTGATGTACTGCCAGAAATCATCCAGTAAGCACTGAAAAAAAAAAAAAAAAAAAAAAACCGGATCGACTCACGTCACAACAAGCACGCCTTTTTGTTGCAGCCATTTTTGGAGCACATGACCAGCGGACACAGGGGATCCCCGAGTGCTTTCCAGGCGTACGCGGATTTGTTCAATGACTGGGTCAAGAGGACCACCCTTTCCACGGGTAAGGGGTGACAGACCTCCATAGGACGAAGTGACGATGTCGTATTCTTCGTGAACTGCGAGGGTGGATCCAAGTGATTTCCATACATATGGGTGAGCTTCAACCTATCCGAAGACCAGTGAAAAAACGGATCGCATCTTTGAGAAAGGGTGTATCTCTACCTGGTTTACAGCCGGGAGGATGGTGGCCACCTCCAGGATTTCCTTGAGGTGATCTGCCGCAAAGTTCGAGACACCAATAGACCTGGTTAAGCCTGCTTCCCTGGCTTCCTCCATGCCTTTCCAGACTTCCTTGAGCCTGCCCACATGTTTGGTTGGTTGGTGAATCAAGTACAGATCTACGTATGTCAATCTGAGCTTCTCCAAGGATTCCTCCAGTGCGCTCTTGGGAGTTGCACCAGCTGCCAAGGCTGCCAGCTTGGTTGTGATGTACAATTCTGATCGTGGCTTTCCTGATGCGACGATCCCAGCGCCTAGTGTGGCCTCGTTCTTGTACATCTGCGCTCCATCGAGGTGCGTGAACCCATTCTCAATGGCAACGACGATGGCTTGTGTAGCATCCTTGCCGAATAATGCAGTGCCTGTTCCAAAGGCTATCCACGGAACAGTGTTTCCATCATTTAGAGTCAATGTAGAGACGAACATTCTGTGGGAAGAGAACAGATGACGAGTTCGCGCCGGCAGCGAGTACGATTTTGTGCACCTGCTTAAATATGTCTGGCATGAGCTCTTTACGCGGTCGAGGCACGAAGCCATCTCTCGTCATCCTTGCGCGATAGCAATCCACGTTCCGTTCCGTTCCTTCTTCTATTCTTATCTGACTGATGGTGACAAGTTATGACGCCCGCCCTAAAGCTATATTTCAACCAGGTCACCTTCCCACGCCCTCCTATCTTTTAACAACTTCCAGGCGCTGGTCTACCACATGCTCGATTGTCCTACGTCTCTGACAATCATTCATCTCTCGGTGCCTCAGAGGAAAATGACTACTCGATGCACCCTTTGGCCGATCATCCTAGCTTCCTCCGTGGGTGCTGTCGGTCACCTGGTGTACCGACATCATTCATCCACCTATAACCAAACATTATAACATTATACTTGATCTACATCAATTGCATTCTGTACTTTCAGGGGACTGTCTCCTATACTATGCAACAAATGTGTACAAAAGACTGGCAGAGAATATCATGGCTGACTAGCGGCAAGAATGCAAAGTCGACGACCTTCACACACGAATTCCAAATAATGATAAACAACAAATGCCTCTTTTTTGCTAGATCGACGTCGCTTGGAATAAGGCCTCGAACTTCTAAATGGAAAACGCCCAAAAATATGTTCGCAAGTGAAGGAATAGCCATGAACCGTGATTGGCAAGCCGATTTAGTATGTATAAAACGAGTGTTATTGAGCCGAAGTCGCTATGATAAGAAACGGGAAAGTTAGGCGACGTCGCATGAACACTGGATGTTCAAAACGAGAACATCGCTCATCCCTAGATTTCCGGCATGCCGCTGTAGTACCCACTGGGTTGTACTGAATGCGTGGAATGATTGGCAGCGGGATAACTATGCACGTTGTTGGATGATCCAGTCGCAATGGTGGCAGGAGAAGTAGGGAATGTACTGGGATCAGATGGGTCCTGGAATATTGTCAGAAACTATAGTCTTTTGCGAGAACTCTTTCCCCTTACATAGAGCCTGGGTTGTGCCATCGGGGGAGAGAAAGGAGTCATGTTATTATAACCGGAGGCAGGGAGTGATGTCGGGCCAGTAATATACTGGGACGACACCGGAATTTGAGAGCGTTTCTTCTTCATGAGGAAAAATATGACAATCCCAGCAAGCAGTGCAGCTCCAACGACACCACCGACGACACCTCCTGAGATAGCTCCGGTGTTTGAGGTACTTCCCGAGGACGTGTTGATCGGGCTAGAAGCTGATGGAGAAGCAGTAAGAGATGCTAAAGCACCACTTAACGTCGCGCTCAAGGAACCGGTGGATTGGACATGAGTTGCAGTCGATTCAGGATTATCTAGTGAATTAATGAGTAGCATACGCGGCGACTATGATAATGGTAGGTTACCGCCAATAGACTGAGCAAGCGTTACATTGAACAGATCGCTTGTCTGGAAAGGAACCCTCAGCACAGTGCCAGCAGATGTCCAATTGAAAGTATGCATACTGTTACGTCTTGAAACGCCCACTGTGGCACCGCAGTGCCGTCTGGTATACCCAAAGGGAAACTGTTGAGATGGTAAACTCCATTGGGATCAGACAAGCCGCGACAACATACACTCCTGGATAGATAGTCGTGCAATTGAGATTCCATGCACTCCAACTAACAGGAAAGGATGAGGACCGGAAAATAAATCTCGCAGGGAAGAACGCTACCCGATGATTGTGCGGTTCTGGCAGAGACCGCAAGCACTTATGAGGTTGTACGTGACAGAGCTGCATTGACATTGATTCTGTTGGTCGGCATAAGGGCCAGTATAGTGAGTTCCGCTCGGGAGAGGATCGACACTAAATTCTGGTTGAAGATGAGAGCTCTGAAGGAGAGGTTGACAAAATAAGAAAGGAACATACGACCACCATTACACGCGCCTTGAAGGTACGCTGCAACAACACAGGGGTTCTGGTTGTCGCTATTGTCCATCTAACCATCGAACACTTTGAGAGTGAAACACCGCGTCTAGGGGAGAACGACTTACCCAATTGAACGAGGATAGACAAACGGCAGTCGATGTTTGAGCTAGAATCCCTACCGGACCCGCGAGAAGCAATCCGGTAGTAAGGAATGCAAGTGACGACCAGCCTGCTAGTGTGTGTGGTACCATAGTGAAAGAAGAAAGAGGAAAAAGAAGGAGCATTGGCACACCTAGACGACCCTTATAATATGATAATGAGTGAAAGGGTCAAGCCTGGCGGGTCATTAGCAAGCACAGCCGAACCTGGGGTTGGCTGATATTTAGGCCACTGATCAGGTAAGTCTATTCATTGGTCCCTGTGTCACGTTACAGCATCGTGTGTGGTCCGTAATTGCTGTGCGTCGAGAATCTAGATAACGGGATGATGGGGGTGATCAGCTGAGACTGTTTAAAGGACGTGCGAACAAGAAACAGAGCGAGAATTGAGACGACATCGCGGATGGCATACGACGCGGAGTTATACACCTGTCCCGCGCGACTTATCCAAAAGGGGAAATGCGACTTGCCGTCGGATAGCCCGTGGAAACAAATGAGCTAATAACTGTATAGTAGCTCTCCGCCACCGTATCCTACTGAATGGATTACCGTCCATCTCGACACTCTCTATGGCTCCCTCAACAACGTGAGTACCCGAATTCTGTAATGACTACCGCACACTGATATCAAGACCAAAGCGTCCCCTCGGTCGCGGTCAGTACAAAACCCGACCTTCACAACTGACGCGATCTCACCCCCATCGTAGGACATCCAAATTCCGGAGACCCTTCTCAAAAAGCGCAAGCAAAACGAAAAGGCTGTGGAAGAGCGTCTTGCTGCCGCTGCCGCTGCACGGAAGGTGCGTCCAATGTTCCTCAAAATGTTTTTTTTACCTTCTTTCATGATGTATATCATTCAATAAATCGTGGCTAGTAGTTTATTCTGCAGTGCTGCCTTAAATTAACCATCTTTCGGGACTGACTTTTCCACTCTAAATTCCCGTCTGTTCATATATATCGTCAACCTAACACGTCACACAGGCGGCACACGCAAAACGCAAGGTCATCTTCAAGCGGGCCGAATCCTATGTGAAGGAGTACCTTGCAAAGGAGCAGGAGGAAATTCGGCTGAAGAGGGCTGCACGCGCATCTGGTGATTTCTATGTCCCTGCGGAACCCAAAATTTACTTCGTCATCCGTATTCGTGGTATCAATGGAATCGCACCAAAACCCCGCAAGATTCTGCAGCTACTGCGTCTCCTTCAAATAAACAACGGTGTTTTTGTCAAGGTGACCAGGGCAACGCAGCAGATGCTGCGGCTGGTGGAGCCTTATGTCGCCTATGGGTTGGTTTTAATTCGACGGTATCGTGTCACTCTGGTTAATGGAACGCATCAGCGAGCCCAACCTCAAGTCAATCCGAGAACTGATCTATAAGCGTGGATACGGCAAGGTCGACAGGCAACGCATTCCTCTTACTAACAACGCTGTCATCGAGGAAAAGCTTGGCAAGTATGATATCCTCTGCATTGAGGACCTTGTCCACGAAATCGCCACTGCCGGACCAAACTTCAAGCAGGTCAGTACATCAACTATCGAAATTGACCCTTTTTTCATCTCGTTCTGTGGTAGGCATCCAACTTCCTTTGGCCCTTCAAGCTCTCGAACCCCACTGGTGGCTGGAGGACGCGGAAATTCAAGCACTTCGTTCAGGGTGGTGACTTTGGCGACCGGGAGGCCAACATCAACAAGCTCATCCGGCAAATGAACTAACGCGGTCACGATTTGCGTTGCGTTGTTGTAGGGGAGTGGGCAATGGGCAACTGCGTCGTGTAATTTGAAGGATGTTGCGGGTATGCCTGACATGAATTCACATCAACTTCCGCCATGTATACACCCTGTGTCAAACACGAGTATGCATTCTTCATTTCCGTTCATGAGGCCTGAGCCTCATTCATTCGTTCGCGGTCTCTGAGATGTGACGGATGACACCACAGAAGACAGCGCCAGAGGGCGACGAACCAGCACGACAAGTCAATAACATCCTGCAGAATCTCAGGTCTGGTCGTCCTTCATTGCTTGAACGTATATCTCACACAGAACTCCATCCACAGAGGCGAGCACTTTAGACACGCACGGAACGTGCAGGGCAAGCCCGTATCGAGCAGCTCGCTCTCGTCTCATGCCCATAACCAACCTACGCTACCGTTCAACCTCATCTACCCCACACAGGCACCAGAAACTAGTCGTCCCTGGGTCCCCGGACCCAGCCCTCCCAGGAGCTGGCGATCACCTACCTCATCCGAGGTCAAGAGCGACGTCGGTGAGGTCGCCACTGGCACCAACACTCCTGCATGGCGAGAACGCGCGCTCTCGCTTCTATTCTCTCCCGACGTCACACCTTCATCATCGTCCAACAGCGCCCAAAATGCTCGCCCGATCTACCCCGATCCTAGCCCCGTGCCACAGTTGACGCTGCTCTGTCTCCAGCTCATCCGAGCGGCCTGCCCAGGGACAGACCTCGCCGACGTCGTCCCCTTTATTCCACCCCACCTCCGCCGTGCCCTCGTTCGCTACGCCGCGATCCACGCACCACTGTCCCAGATCGAGCTCGATGCGCTCCGTGGGGAATCCGCCCACGTCGATACAGAGCTCGTCGTCGTCGGACCGCGCAATGCCCTCCGCGCGAGCGTGTTCCAGAGACCCAATCTGCGTTCGGGACGCGCACACGATGACAGTGACAGTGATAGCGTAGCCCGCGAGGCGTCGTGGGACGCCGACGCTGTGTACGCCCAAGACGGCGGACCGCTTGCACTACGTGTTCTCGCCGTCCTCTCGAGTCCTCTGAGCGCCGCCACCATGCTCGCGTTCCCGCGGACGATCACGCATCTTGCGTTGATTAATATACCGCATCCAATTCCGCTGCCACGGTTTCCAACGATCTGTCCGCTTGTCGTCTTCCTGGACTTGTCCTACAATGCCTGGTTGCACACTCCTCGACATGCGGGACCGCTGATGCTGGAGGAAGTAGAATGGGGTAAGTTGCGAGAATTAGAGGTACTTGGGCTGAGGGAATGTCCAGTCACTCCGAAGCTGCTGCTTGAGCTCAATAGAGGCCGATGGGAGGCCGTCAGTATCGTCCGATAGTACAACGTCCTTTATTCGGATGGTACCATGCACAACTTGGAAGGCATGATATTAGCTGTTCGCTCTTACAGAATGAATAATGTAACACTATATCCGGGATACAAATGTGTGCGATTTAAACGATGCTAATGTTGCATGGCTGTGTGATAGGACAACGATCAATTATTGGAGAACGATAAGAACCAGCGTGCCGGAACCGTAAAGACAGGACCACATCATGTCCTCGTGTCCAAGAAGAGTTGTAAGTCGAAAGGTCGAGCCTATCATTGGCTTGCGTCAAGGTGAGCCTTTGAACACAAACAAAACTCACCTCGTGCGAAGACTCTTTCTCGGATTCACCAGTACCCTGCGGGCCCGTGCTGAGAGGGGGGAAAACACCGTTCAGTCGGTGAGTAGCAGGGACTTTGACCCGTAGCTCGTGTAACATGGCCCATAAACAATGCGTATATCGGACTGCGAGTTCCAGATACGAAACCGATGGCATATTGGTGTGATCTGCAAAGGCGCGAAAGTTATTCAGAGCGCATCAATACGTACGACATGCAGAACGACAAACGTAATATGGCACTGTTAATTTGCTCCGCGACGCGTTCGCGTCTTTCTTGGTGTAGATATTTCGCCATCGGACTATTTTCTGGAACGGTATATGCAAGCAGCCCTCCGACATTGGAGAGTTCCTCGAGATAGATGGCGCGATCTTCCGAGTTTCGAAGGCCATTGACGGTCGCGTACAGGTTCTGTACATAAATCAATAACGCCGATTGGTGGTTTTCCTCCTCCTTTTGATCGCGCTTTACAGGAGATGCCGGGACCATTGCAACATCCGAGATAGGGCTCTGCGGGTTTCGCGTTGGCGGAGTGTACACAAGTGGAACCGTACGACACGCCTCGATGAATGCCAAGATGCGGAGGTTAAGCGAGAGATGAGTCGGGTTTATTGTTTCCGCGATATACTCAAACCGTGACGGATTCACGTTCTCATCCGTGATCTCCATCTCGTCGTCACCGTCGTCCTCTGCGAGCACTCTGGGAAAATGTTGATTTAAGAGTGCGGTCGCCTCTTGGGTGCTTCCCGAGAGGATCTCAGATTGGATGCCTTTGTGAAAAAGAAATTGGGTGCATTGTTATGCGAGAATGATCATTTGGTTCTGAGTTTCGGACAACGTACGTTGTCGCAGGAGAATATTCCTGACCAACTCAGCGCTCGGCTTTAACGATGAAACGGTACCCAGCACATTTGGCGCGGTGGTTTGGTTATGGATCTCGTCGCCGTCCTTGTCGAGATGTCCAAAAGTACTATCCTTTGCAAACGCTTCTGCAGTCTTGAGGTAACAGTTGTGACATAGGTAGTTGAAGACGAGGTTACGCTGCAATGTCAGCCATCATCAACCGGAGGCTAAAACGAGACAACAGAGTGACCGTACGAGTTGGTCTGGATGCGGTTCAGCGAGGGTTTGGTTGCTCGCGGAGTCGGCGCTTCCATTGCCAAGTCGTCTCCCTTTGCTGGTCACGGTGGGCATCGTTCTGCTCGGCCACTGGACGAAGATGGGACGAAGACACGTCACGGAGGGTTAACCCGGCGGCACGTGCTCATTCCATTTAGCCGGTGTAACACAGAGGTCTATCGAGCACACGGTGTAGCTATTCGCCCGCTTCAGCCCCGGCTCTGGGATCGCGGCGCGGCAACGCTGTCCGCGCGAACCCGCGTCGCCCCTAGCGTATCTCCTCGCAGTAACCCAGCCGTCTCTTCCACGAGCGCCGCACCCCGTACCAGAGAATTTCCTCGGCTCCGAATAAAGCTCCTTCGCGGATGCTTGCCTTTGTAGATGAATGACTGGGACACGATGGTGATATCAAAAACAAAGGTCCCACCACTACCAAGTAGATACCTGCTCATAGGGGTAAGGTGTGATCGATGAGATCAAATGGAACCTACGCACGGGAGGCTCTCACGGTAGAATTCAGTTGACGCAGGCGGTGGGAGAAGGGCCTCACGAGATGTGACAATTGACAACACATAGAAGAAGTTGCCGAGAAAAGCGAAGATGAAGAGATACATCGAAAGGCCCTGTCATGACATGGATCAGAATCAGTTATCCTGAACCGAAGAATGATTTGTTGTACCTCGACAGACTTCCTGACGTACTAGAAACACCGTCAGTGTTATAGCAAACGACGCTAAAGAATATATACGACTCACATTCTTCCATATTTGCGGTAGGCGGGATGTCAGATAAAGAGTGGTACATAGCCAAGCAAATATACGTCCTACGACGTGGTCGTAAGACATGTCTGCTTCGAGCTGTTGTTGCTGGTTGAACAGAACATCGTTCGGAAGTGTAGGTAACTCCACGTCGACAGAAGAATGTGGCGAGTCCGTAATATGATTAGGCAGATTGTCCACGACAGGCAAACCAGCCACCAGCGACAAAGCCGAGTTGGAGGAGGTCGGTACGAGTACCGCCCCAGTTTTCACCCCTCTGCTCATGACTGGTCGTGCACTGCCCATATATCTTCCAATGCCAAAAAGCACACCTGTGCCAAGCATAACCATGCCGAGACTCCTGCGACTAGCTCTTGAAGCGTTCCTCCTCTCTGTTTCAATCACCTGCTCCTCGGGCAGATCCTCTGTTTCTGCTTCGCGTTCCAGCGGCCTCCCTCTCGCAAGTAGCGCAGCCGCAGATGCAGAACTGTGACGGAGGGTTGTCGGTACTACAGGCGAATGACGTCTGGAAGAGACACCAGGTGGATGTTCGTGCCTTTCCCGGCTCCACGATACTCTCTTCCTCTGTCCACCGTCGGAAATAAAACTTTCCGAAATCGCGGAGAAGACAGCGTCGCTTACCTCGTCCTGAGGTTCTTCAAATGGGTGTGGGACAATGGAGTACTCATCGATAGAAGGTTCTCCTCCGAGTTTCCTCGGACGGCGGTGTTCTGGATGGGTGTCTGAATGGGCTGCGAACGCGGCTGTTGTGGCTATATTGCCCGCTGTGACAGATATCGTGCGGTAGTGTGATGCATCGACGGATAGTCGCCTAGCAGAAGACGCAGTGCGGGAACGCGTATGCGGATAGCTAATGGGGGGCATCTTGGGACTGCCGCCGTAGTAAAAGTACTGCCATAGCAGACAGCAGTCTACTAAACAGAAATACGTTGCAAGATATGTCTATTCGGATGATCACCATCAAGGGGGATATTTGAAGGGACTAGGC
>JBBPJJ010000104.1:6449-17569 GCA_038088635.1 Veloboletus limbatus
CAACGATAATGCAAAGGGAGCTGCGATCAGTGCTGGTGCGATGTTGCGTCGATACGGAGAGCAGGCGCTGCGTGACGTGAGTGAAGATCGCTGGGTTTCACTGGTTTCATTGCGTAGAACTTTGACAGGATATCCGCAATTTACTCCGAGACTGGGCGGAGGATATCCATGAGTGCGAACGTATCTTCATCCGAGCGAGTGTATCCAATCGACGTATTTTCCTTGACTATGAAGGGTGTGTAATCAGCAAAGGAGACGATAGACTACGAACCTTCCCATTCCCAACACGTCGACCTGTATGTCTTTACTTGTTACTGCAGAAATCCTCAACTCACGCCGTAAAACCCAGACACAAGCAGAGCTTGTCCGATGTTTACAGGAACTAGTTCAAGTCAAAGTCTCTCACCTCACCGAAGAAGCCCTCCGCGCTCAGGATGAGGCCTATCTTGCCTCACTTCCGAAGCCAAAACCTCACCCAACGCAACCCGCCTCTGAAAGTTCGGAAAAACCTAGACTCGTCCGTCTGACCAAAGAAGAGGAATTGTATCGTGAAAAATGGAATCGACTACTTGACATGATTTCTAAAGGACGTCTCGAGCCTCTGAAAGGGTTTTGGGAACGTGAAGGCGGAGATATCGGTGGTGTTGATACGGCAATCCCGGAGTGGACAGGTGACCGCAGGGTGTCACTTCTGCAAGTTGCCGCACAATCAGGGCATGAGGCGGTGGTACAATGGTTCCTGTTTGATTTACACGCAGATCCAACGACGCCTGTTTCCCTTGCGTGGACAAAGGAAGGCGGGATCGAGTCGGATGCGTCTGATATGGAGTTGCCTCCTGCTGGGTCTCGGCGTACGGCATACGACCTGGCGCGATCCCGTGCAGTACGTGATGTATTTCGACGGTGTGCAGCAGACCATCCTGATTGGTGGGATTGGTTCGGCATTGCGCACGTGCCCAGTGCGCTGAGCAAGGAGAAGGAAGAGGAGAGGGACGACAAGAAGAAGCAGAGGAGAAAAGGCTTGAGGGAGAAGATGCGGGAGAGAGAAGCACGTGAACGGGAACGAGAGAAGACGTCTGAGATGGTGGTCCCCGTTGAAGAGCCCCCGAAGGTGAAGAAGGAACCTGCAAGTGGGGTGCAGAAACTGGGTGGCTCGTCTGGCTCCACGGACGGCATTGCCGGATTGACACCAGAAATGAGGGCAAAAGTGGAACGAGAGCGAAGAGCTCGAGCAGCGGAGGCTCGATTGAAGTTGGTAGCGAGACATTGAAACTAGTTCCACGGGCGGGTTTTTTCGGCCCGGTGCGAATGTGACGCGTGACCTGACGCGATGCGCGTGAGTCACGTGCGCTTGTAATAACGATCTCTTTGTTGAAGACGGCGACAAGGACGAAATGGCCGCATCAAAACACGCCCACAACGCCGAACACGACAGCGACGACACCGAGCCAGAAACTCCCAGACCAAACAATCGCAGAGGCAGTAAGAAACGCATTAGCGACGTCCATGGACTCGATCCTGACACCAGTTTCACCTCGGATTCTGGACGCACCCCATTGGGAACAGTAAACATCAATAATGACGCGGCCGAGAAACGGCGGCGGCGAAAAGGAACCAAGTTGGCTGTTATCGAGAGCGCAGAAGCAGGTCCTTCCTCCGGCGACCGGATGGACGCTGGAGAGAGCTCGCGAGCCGCACCAGCGAAGCAGAAACAGCAGCAGCAACTCAATTCTGCACTCCCTCCTCCAGTTATAAATGTGCCCCTGGATGTCATGAACTCGAATTTCGAAGAGTGGATGAAGATGGCCACAGATAACGTGTGTGACACATCGTGAACTAGGCTTGCTTGCTCACTCTTCTCTAGAAAATAAACGCAGCGAACTCATGGAATTTCGCCCTCATCGATTATTTCCATGACATGTCCCTCCTTCGAAATAACACAGACAACTCGATCAATTTCCAGCGTGCTTCGTGTACGCTCGACGGCTGTGTCAAAATTTGGACGAGTCGGGTTGACAGCGTCGGCACCGAGACCGGAAAGCTACTTAGTAACCTTGCTAACGAGAATATAGCAGCAGGTGAAGAAGAGGATGAACCTACCTCTGACAATCCTGATGGTCAAGATCCTTCCCAACCGAGGAAAAAGAAGAAAACACATCGACCCGATTCGACTCTTGCCAAGGATGCCGGTCAGCTTCGGAGCAAAAAACTCGACCTTGAATTTCGTGTTGACCCCCTGTTCAAAAAGACTTGCGCTGATTTTGACGAGGGTGGTGCGCACGGGCTTCTGATGAATCACCTTGGCATAGGTGTCGGAGCCGATGGTGGTCTGCGCATTGTTTTCGATGCGAGTGACTCCATGGCTAAAGTGGTAGACGAGGAGGAGCCCATACTCGAGCCTGAAGAGGACGTGGATTTGAGCTATCTAAGAAGTTGGTGACTACTGTGGACCTTTTACGAGCATTCTGCTAACATACAAGCACCAGATCATTTTTTCCCTGACCCGGAGATCCTGGAGTGTACAGCCATCGCACACTCCTTGGCGGAATTCTCGTTTACCCATGACAACATAACGTTCGACGACACGACCCTCTACCGAGACGATACCCGCGTTGAAGAGGAAGATGACGACGGGAATGGTGTAGGATTTGACGTATTTGGCAACAACAATGCCATGGACGTTGATGGTAGCAATCTTCCTCAAACTGAGGACTTTTTCCAAGGAGACCAAGCCGTAGACGATGACTATGCAGGTGGTGGTGCGTTTGGTGGCGATGACTATGGAAGTGGACACGATGGCTCTCCTGGTGCTGACGCCCAACAGGGTCTGAACTTACGCCCCGGTGCTTTCGTGCCGTTTGATCCGCGTCGAATACCAACCGAGCGCGATCTTGTCATGGCCATGACGGATGCTGACGGTGAGAGTGCCGTCATGGGGTACTTTGACCAGAATATCATGAGGAACTGGGCTGGCCCCGAACACTGGAAGTTGCGCAAAGTTATACGAAAGCGTAAGTTGTCGTAAACGTCATTTCATAGCGCTAACGTAGGTCCGCAGCGGATGCATCCGAGGCGGCAGCTTCTAAGCCACGGCGGGAGAAGAAAGAGGCCTTTAGGATTGATTTCCTGACACCATCCGACAAGGATGTTAAAACGCTGTCGAACGAACTCTTTGCTCCTGTAACTCGTGGGGCCGGTATCACCCTGCCAAACTACGGAACAATTAAATCGACTACCAAGAAAGGCGGACGAAGCAGGAAAATCAAGGAAGAGAAGCGTGATACGCACACGCTTCCGGATGATATGCACTTCTCCAGCAGACAACTCGTGACGCTGTTCTTGAAGCCTAAGTTCTCAGTAGGTATACTAGCTCTTCAATACTCATTTCCACTAATATTTTTGAAGCTGAAAATGCGAGGACAAAGAGTTCGCTTCAACGAGGCTGGAGACGGTGAAGTTGATGAGAATTTCTGGGCACAGGCTGCCGCCGACCAAGCAGCGGGCCGCTTGGCTCAAGAGGAAGGCGATGAGGGTAAGCGTTTGCAGTATTAACCTTACTACAAATCTGATTCGCATCTTAGGCGGCGATTTACCATTGCCATTTAACACCCAGTTTTTTAATGACGATGACGACGGTCCAGCATTCGATGACCTGTATGATGGCGATGGGATTGCGCAGGAAGACGCTGCAGAACAGGACCTCTTAGTAACAACGCAAAATATGACCCGTCGCGTTCGACCCGAGTCTGTCAACTATGCTAAGCGCGCAAAGCGTGTGGATGTCCGGAAACTGAAGGAAAATATCTGGAAAGGGTTGGATATCAAAATGACTCGGAAAGAAGAGCAGGAAGACGAAGAGATGGTGACAGCATTTTCCCGTGATACCTGACTCGATTTTGGCTGAACTATCTACAGGACGTCGATGATCACTCCGTGACTGATCCCTCAGAAGGACGGCAGTTCAGTCAAGTGATATCAGGCCTCCAAAGGACCTATCCGAAAGACAAGATGGAGGAGATTAGTACAAGCTTCTGCTTCATTTGTTTGTTGCATTTAGCAAACGAACGAGGATTGAGGTTGCAGTCGTCGAGTAGTATCCCTGACGATGAAGTGCCGTCAGAATCGGAGGGGGTGGATAAGGTTGCAGATATATGGAGCTTGAAGGTGTGTTCACCCAGCTCATGCTACGTGCTCCCCAGTTTGCGAGGCTGACTTTTATCATTCCAGGTCTTCAGAGACCCGAATGCTACGTCAACTGCATGAGTAACTTATTTGACTATTCAGTGTTTTCATCCTATCTGTGGTTCGATCTTGCTGTCCTTTGTATCCTCATTATTCTCTGCTGTTTGTATGTAGTACGCGACAAGCGCAGCAGGCATCAACGGATTCAGATCGGTGCGATGAGATAAGGTAAGAACGAGGAGACAAGTGAAGCAATCTATTCGATACAAAACGGTAAAAATACAGGTAGGAGGGCGGATGTAATGCTACAGTGAGTATCCATAACCATGGTATAGTAATATAGTGCTCATTGGCGCATGAAGCATGAAGCAAGTCGTAAACACCCTTGGAGTGATGCCGAAACGAACTTCATGAGCTACTCAAAAATGGAGTTTTGATGCTTAGTACAGTTTGGCTTTCCAACGACGCCACATATTCTCGTGTTGGAGCTGGTGTCTTGCACACAGCTCGAGGTACTCCTTATAGCCTTGCGCAGGAAGTTCGATCATGTCCGAGGTAGGGGTACGGAAAGGGAATACGACGAGCAAGTCAGACGGCGCGATGCGTGCTTGCGGGACTGGCGACGCCAGAAAGAGGCGTTCGCCGAACAGAGCGTAGGTGTACACGTCCAGCCAGTGGTCACGGCGACTGTGGGACCGTGCAGCTTCAATGAAGAGGCTGATCAGGACACGGTGTGACTCGTGGACGTCTATCTCACCTTGGATGATCATCACCTGGTGTTGAACAATGGCGATAGCGACCGTGCCGTGGTTCATGGTGAGCAGCGGGAGAGATATTTGATACAGTACTACTAGTCAAGAGTATTGGGGTATCAGAGGAAAGGGAAGCGGACCTGATAGCTCAGAGCCCGTCCGGGATGCAGCGTTTTATGGCTGGTCTGCTATTGTTCTTCGGGGACAACGTCAGGTAGGCAGAACGCGCACAAGCGAATGGCCGGTTATATCCAGAAATCTCAGCTGATAAGCCATTGCGCATGTTGTTCGCTCGATATAGAGACAATGCCAGTGGCGCATTAGTAGGATCATCAACGAACTCGCTTGTTCTTGCCCACCCGGTCAACCATGGTCGTCAAGTAGCCTGGACCTCGTCTTTGTATAATCTTCCCTAGACAGGTCGAATCCAAGCAACAATGCCAGTTCTAGGCTGACTTGCGCGCCGAAATTCGGTAGAGAGTACGCTGTGCAAAATGCAGATGAGTCGACCGTCGAAATACTGACAGTTGCCGAATGAATCTATTTCACCGCGGTCTTTTATGGTCTCGGGGTCGGAGCATTGAGTATGTATCCACTTGCCGCATGCTTACGAGGTAACTGCCCATTACCCCGCTGCGAAGGTAATGAGGACAACCACTACGACGGTAGATATAGAGCCCCTCTCCACTGTCTACTGCGTATTTGCCATTCCGTCGGTCGTCGTGTTAGCAGTGATGTATGAAAGTGGGCTCGCCGTCTTGGAATAGCAATAATGGTATATCAGTGGCGGTCTGTGATTGTAAACTAAAGGCATGGTTTGTAGTCATGCCGCAGACGGAAGTGTGGTTGCCAGCTTCCCTTGCTGACGTGGTGAAGGCTGACTAGAATCAAGTCTTCCACCTTGATGTGCTGACTCCCCACTCTCCAGATTCTCTCAGCATCGGCTTCTAACGATTTGTGTGACATGTTCTAGTAAATTTGTCAAAGAGTTCAACCCTAGTTTGTACGTCTATGCGAGACTAGCATACCTCGATGAATTGGCCTGTGGTTTTCGCCAGGCTTTCTGCTAGCTTTTCTTTCGTGATTGGGCCCTTCATCTTACGCCAATTTCGCGAGGAGATTTGGCGTTTGAATGAGGGATATCCAGGCCACTGGTGAGCAATGGTCGTCAGTCATGTTGCATTGGGCAGCTGCTCCTGGACGCGCTCATCGCTCACGCACTTTTATCCTGATGGATACTGACGGCCCGCAACCCTGCAAGACGGGGTTGCCTCTGTCCACGAGACGCTGCATCTTGCCGTCACGGGCGTCCTCAAGTGGAATGCCCCACTCAAGTGGCTCCTTTGTCATAAAAATGATCGGCGGTGAGAGCAAGACTTGCTCGAGGTACCGTTCCCTGTCTGCCTCTGTCAAGGGCCTGTACAATGCTTGCGGTACGAATTTGTTTGATCCAGTGACAATGATGGCATCCACGGGAACTTTCTTCCACATGTGGTAGCACTCCTGGGAGGGGCTTCGACTAACCGCCTACAGCGTTGTAAGTGGACAGTCATTTTGAATAAAAGGAACCTGCTCACCTCTAACGGGGATTCTGACGTGCTTCTTGGGGATGTATTGAGCCTTTCTGGTAAGGTCAGGCTGCCGTGCAGGGAAACTCTTGGCTGATAGTGCAAGACAGAGAAGCGCTGAAGTGAGTGGTCCACAGGATGAGTTTTGTTGGGGCCAACCTCGATCTCCGGTCGCTCGATCTGGGGCATGCTCGGCGCTATCAAGGTAGGGTAGTGTTCTGTGACGAGGGAGTCCTTATACACGTCACCCCACCGCGAAAGTTCGTTCTGTGCAAATGATTCATGAGACGAAAATTGGTTCATAATCGACGTGGGCCATAGGGTAGTGATATTCTGGATGCCACTATTACCAGGAATTCCAATACCACTAGTACGAGTATCTGATGAACCGGGGAACGGTGGATGGTAACCTGTTCTGCAGAAGCAGTTGCTCGAGGTGCACGGATTCTGAAGCTACGGATGAATCAATGTTGATCGACAGGATTCTCGTGGGAGTTACCTCGAGACATTGCGCCAACGCTGTTATATCACGGAAAAGCTCAGCGTCCGGATTGGAGAGGGGGTAGTCCTGCACCTCATTGTACATTGGTTGGTGCGCGATATCTTGCGTGCTGACACGCATAGGAGAGAACCGATAGAATCGTGATGAAGGGCGAGGAGGAAGTAATCTATCACAAACCTTTATATCTGTGTCATAGCCTGGAAAGGTAGTCACTGGTAAGTACCCAATCGCGCAAGACAATCTGGGCCAGGCACCGTATCATAGGCGAGAATATATTTATTCCGAATGCATTGGGTTTCTGTGTGACACACACCTGGCCTGAAGGTAGTTCCAATTCGACATTCGATGAACTTGTGAATTTGGTAGATACCATTTAGGGATCAGATCGTATCGATGGTCATTGGTACAGCAGGCAACTTCCTGTGACCTTGAGCCAGGGTGCACAGCGATCCCTAGCAGTGACTCGGATTAGGGGCCGGGAATGACTTTCGAAATGGCTCGTAAGCGAATGAAGCGACATTGTGGCAGCTTTCGCTATAGGTCAACGCTAATTCTTGGTTCATCGGGAGATTGGGTAGTGGTCCGGACTGGTGCCAAGTGCTCCTGACCGTCGGCTACCAGCTACAGTTTTACTGATGAGCGCCTTGTACCATTTGCGGTTCTACAGCAGCAAAGGTTCGATCCAATAAGCGACATGTACGCGTGACTACCTGGCAACACAGCTACTCCGGAGCAGGTCGACCAGCGGACCCGAGTTGTGCTATTCACCGGCAGGCATTCGTAAGAGTCCGACCACAGCCTGGTAGTGTTCATGTTCATGGGATGATCGTGCGATGGATGGAAGAGTATTCCAATAGAACTTGGCGTTACACGGCATATCCTACGCCAGAAAGCCGCATCACAGGCGAGCTATTGTCAAAGAGATAATGAGTAACCCCGAGTCTCTAAAAATCTGGCTTTGGCCAGCCTCATCTGGTCGCCTTAGCATATCATGTACTAGGACTAGTCTAGGCACAGTCGCTATGTATCTACATAACTGGCTTCTAAATCGCACACCGTCACGGTGGTTCAAATCCTATGGTTTCAAGTCTTGCCGGCTCGATGGTAACCGCCGCATTGATACTGGAAGCAAAAATCAGAGCTAGCATACGTCCAGTTGTTCTCAAGATAGGACGTGAGATGCATCGGCGGTGGTCCCAACGATCCGTTGGCTAATGAAAGCTGTGGATTATAGTCATTGGAAACTCATTAACATTGCTCACCAAGCTTCTCACCAACGTACATAGTACTGGTTGACATTACATGCTGTACTAGTCGTCACCGACCGGTAACTTGGCTTGAGCATATCTCCCTCTTGGAATTATGGAAGTGGTTACATACCACCATTCCGAACTGGCTGGTCCTGCTGATTGGTGAGAGTAGGCGTACTACGAAAAGAGGCCAAGTCGAAAACATCACTCCCGTGCCAAATCCATCGAATCCCTTGTGCATAGTGAGGACTCGGACTCCGGACTCTGGCTCCACCGCAGAAGTGAGCCCGAAAGGGACTCCGTCGGGTGCCCAACGTGTCTATCATGCCGCCTGGCGTTCCTAGATAATATCTGACTTTTTCGTCGAGCGCCCCCCCCCTCCCCATTCGCATCTCCCATTTCGCAGCCAGTCCAGTCGGGAGTCGCGCCTTCCTCGTGCCCCTGCCGCCTCTGTGGACCACAGGGGCTACTTCGCTGACAGGGCCCCACGAGAGAGATTCCGAGATGGCCACACTGGCTGCCACCTGGGCACTTGTATTGCAACCCATGTCGGTTTGTCGCA
Organism: Veloboletus limbatus; assembly: GCA_038088635.1. NCBI lineage: Eukaryota > Fungi > Basidiomycota > Agaricomycetes > Boletales > Boletaceae > Veloboletus > Veloboletus limbatus. Next base: position 15,266 of record JBBPJJ010000104.1, read on the forward strand.
CTCGAGTTGTTCTCCACCGTGTCTGAAGTTTGGGCAATCCGAGCACAGCAACGTACAGTACCAGAGCCCCCAAAGTCGGACATTGTGATAGCTACATCGCTCGCCATAGAAATAGGTAGTCGTTCTCGTCCCCGTACTCCGCAGTCGTCTATAGTATAGATCGTGCCAGTCCTATTCTGTGCCCCGGATCGTCTCAGTGTTTCGACCGCGGTGGGTTTCCACAAAGTCTTTTTGACCCCGCTTTGGACTCCATTGGACCATTATGATGTTCATTTCCACTAGTGAAGACCAGACACACCAACACTAGGAAAGTTGAAAAGAGAGGACAGGCCACTACCTGGCCGAAACGAACCACTGACGACTCGCAATCGTGTAGTACTACGTTCTACTTCAAGAGGGCTCGGCCGAGTCAGTTGTACATATCCAAACGTTGATAGAGTTTGACCTTCCAGTAATCGTTATAAGTATGAAGTGATAATCATGAAGAAGGACCTAATGAGAGAGACTCGTCCAACTGGTAAGAAACCGCAGGGAAAGGGAATGGTCCGCGAAGGCGAAGTTGGGGCTGCCAACTCCCTTTCGATACGTGGTGGAGGGATACTAAAATAAGATCCTCTACTGTGATATGTCGTTCGCCAATTCTCCATCTTCTATCAGATTCCGCCTCCATAGGTTTGTCTCCCACATACTTAAGCTGACGTCAACAAAACCCGGATATACAGTCATTTTTTACTTACTTCTGTAAAACGTCGAACACAAGTGGCGATATTTTTCGCAAGCTTGGCCCTGGTAATATGACCCTTTGGATTCTTGAAGTCCTTTGTCGGAATCTGTTTTGACCATGACGGGTAGCCAGGCCACTGTAGAACGGTGTTACTTAGCACACAATGTGTCTGGGTAGTTTACATGCCTGGACGCGGATCGACACGGAAGGTCCGCAGCCAACAAACATACGATCGTCCTTACAACTCAGGTGTCTGAGTCTCTGTTTAAGGGCGTCATCGAGGGATATCCCCAATTCGGACGAATCACTCGGCTGGAAGAAGATGGTTTGTTGCAGCTCCACGTCCCGAATGTACCGTTTCCTATCGGCTTCGGTATACGGTTGATAAACCGCCTGAGGGACGAAATCATTCGTCCCACAGTGCTCGATTACTCTCTTCCATTCAAGGATGTGAGGCATCGGCACCTGTGTCACTACGTCCTGACGCCAAGATTAATTGTTGCCCATAGCATCAGACAAAAGAAAATTACGGGTTCTACTGGAAGGGAAAACATAGGGGGATCAAGCATATTCTCCCCTTCAAACTTTGACGAGTAAGGTGAGATGGGTGACACTGGTAGGGGCGATAGCATCTCTAAGTCCTATAAACCAGAAAGAATTACAGCGAGAATCCTAAATATCTCGTACACATACCAACATCAACGCTCCCCTTTCTGCGGGAGCTGACTGCGGAGAGGAAATGTGGACGGATCGCAAACAAGGGAATAATTGAAGGGAAGGTGTTGATAACACGTTAGAGAGAGAGGTACTTGATGCTGTGGAGCTCTCTGAATCGTTGATTTGGTAGGGATTCAGTTGCGTATTAATATGAAGCTGTTGATTAGGGTGTTGTCGCTGGTTGGTTGACATGTTCATATTTCCCGGAGGAGGATGATACAGGGCATTATGCGCATAATGCGTGTCAGTGAAAGGAGTTGCATGAAGATAATCCGTGGACGTCTGCATGACTCAGCGATCGCTACGCCTGGGTGAAAGCACAGCACTCACGATGGGATGAAAGAAATCATCCATGTCTGCGAGATCGGGGGGAAGATTGGTAAAATACACTGGGTCGTATCCGATGTCTCCAGATTCCACATGGTGGTCACCATTACCCACCGGGCTGTAAAAGCTAGAGTACGACCCTGGCCAGTGGTCCTGATTCCCGTTCATGGTGTTTAATGGATGCAACTCAGTTGGGCATGGTTTTATATACGCAATCGCTGTTGCAGACACGGACGCACGGTCCACAGCAAATTGCTGTGATGCAGGGATTGCGGCGCGTGAAGTGCGCAGTGAACGCTGGCAAAGAGCTAAGGTACAACCCGAGGGCCATGCCCAAATTACGAGAGATCTTGTACTGCTAGATCTGCATGCCAACTAGTATCGCGATTATGAGGTTTTGAGCACACTTTAATGTCGGTCATCTAGAAGGAGTACTAGCCTTGGGCGGGTGTTCTGGATTGTCATTCTAGAAACAATTAGAACAGCCACCAACCGGTGCTCAGACTGCATAACACTGCAACTGTGCCATGTCAGTC
>JBBPJJ010000104.1:20065-36480 GCA_038088635.1 Veloboletus limbatus
GCGGGAGGAAAATATCCAGAAGTCGCAGCAATTCTGTCCGTACCCCAGTCCAGCCACGCTGTCATCTAACGATTGATACGGGACTCACCTATAGCGCATACTGCTATGTCTTGACCTTGTGGTGAAACCGCACCTCGGATGAGTAACAACAACTCATCCTTGGAGTGCTGTCCGATTCGATTTACTTCGAACTCAAGCATGGCGCTGACAAGGCACTGGGCCACGAGGACAAGTGCCTCGCACGCTTTTGGCAGCAGGACATCGACGGCACCAGACAAATTGCCATCAATTCCGGCCACATTATCTGTCCTAATCGAGCTCCTGACTGCGTGAATGGAAAACGTGCAAAGTTCGAAAAAGCATGCTGTTAGCATAGGGCATATCCCCACGAGTGTTATCGATGAGTGTGAGGAGTGGAGATACGAGTCTAATAGCTTGAGTAGTGTGGTTTGGTGGGGTGTAATAATTTCATCCGGACTTGTAAGTGCTATATATCAATCATCGCTCAAGAAGGCAGGAGGAAAACGTACACTTTCAACTTCGCATATAACTTCGGAGCAAATCCGCCGTCGAATAAGTGTGCAAATAGATAATACCTGGAAAAGTCACTCAATATGTAGTTCAGGGTGGTGAGCACATCGAGTTCACATATAATCAAATGTTTCCCCCTCGTCTGTAGATTCATCTGCGTCGTGTAGAATTGTCATACGATCCAGAAGTGTGATGCATAACCTGGCACCAACTTGCGTATGAACAAGTAATTCCCTTTTTGACGGGCAGGGTAAGACCGGGAAAGGTAACACCAAAAGTCGCGTACCGCCGGTGGTTGCTCTCGTGTATGCAATTGACCAAAAGTACAACGAGCGATAAGATCGTTCGACCATCTGGCGAACCCAAAAGGCGGCTTCAGGTGGTTAGGGAGAGTGCTACACAGGAGTCGCACACAGCTCGGTACTTACATGAACACGACCTGTTCCTCCGGCAGGTTTAAGTAAGTCTCCCATAGACTGGTCATGAGGTCATCATTCGCGGTCACCATGTTCGAGAGCATCTGGACCAACATACGCGTGGCCACATATGCTGTACGGTAATAAACGGATTGGAAGCTACCTTTCTACGAAGAAGTTCTGCTCACATTGCGGATCCTGTGTTGCTGTCCAGGAACTGTAAACGTGAAGGATGCGCCGCAGAGAAGGTTCGCTCATACTTGGAACTTTGAATTGGTCTCACTGTCATGGAAAACAATTTTCAGAGCTTACAATGCGTTCTGCTGGTTGCTTGGTACAGCTGCGACAAGGTTTTTGGTGAACCTTGCGAAGCTCGTCACGAGATATCGAGTTGGCGCATCGCCCTCGTCAGACGTGACTTGTCTAGCCAGTGTATCCCATACCTGGCGGAGGTCGGGCCAGATCGATGGGTTGCCAGTGCCCATCTGTACCCTATCCACAAATGAGCGGCTTGATCATAAGTACGGGGGACACATGCCTGAGACTCTCGTTCAGAGCAAGATCTTTGGTAACACTGTCCAACTCGGATACGCTCGCGGTGACCGTGGTGATCCCATCCCTACCCTGCCCAGCGAGAAATGCAGCACAAAATCTGCAAAAAATTGCATTGGCAGAAAATCCACCGTGATCCGTCATCGTCCGGGTCAAAGAGCCTTGATGATTAAGATATCAAGACACACATTTCCGCGATAAGTCGTTAGCGCCTGCCACTGGCGATGCTACCCGATTCCAACACATGATGCGTGGCTATCACGTACGAATCGTCGTGCAGAGAACAACAGAGAAATCTCACTCATATTCCCCCGCTGTCGATACTTTCTTACCGAAATCAATATTCGAGCATCTTCCGTCTCAGCCTGCGAAGCCGACCGCGAGAAGGAACGCGATCTTTAATCCTGCCCATAAAGACTACAGACTTGGCCCCATCCGGTTGGATTGGATCGATTTCGAGGACATGTCTGTCTATACTGGTAAAACAAATGAGAACGTCAAGGGTAGGGGGCGTCGTCGGTAAATGTCCCTGACGATGCTGAGATTGTTTTGCTGATAGGGCCTGCTACTGCAACTTTCATCCCACACTCCCGCACGAAGTCTGGCTCAGCAAACTTGCCGGAAGGAGTTGTGCATGTTTACCGCGATTGTGATAGACGGCCAGATGCCGACGAACTCGTATCTACGCCCTCGGTAAGAGAAGTAAATCCCGTTGATGGCTTCACTCTGGGCGTTCTCGCTGTCCCGTCGTGGATGACACCGTCAGATTTTCTTGCATTCGTGGCACCGGCTGCGGAAGGAATGGCGCATCTTCGGCTAGTCCGGTCAGTGGCCCTTCATGTGGTTTCACTTCCGGCTTATAGTGACCTCTCAGAACATGACGTGCAGGGACTCTATGCCCAATCGTTCGATGGCTCTCATCAGATTTCGACGGCCGGAGGAAGCGACGGAATTTGTGGAGGCTTATAATGGAAAGCCATTCAATTCGATGGAGGTGAGTACTTTCCCAACGCGCGTGTGGGGAACTCTCTCGAGCTTGTTTCTAGCCTGAGACATGTCACGTCGTACGCGTCTTGTCCGTGGAAATCGATACGAACGACTCTGTATCTGCAGTGATATCTCATTTGGGCTCTCCACAGTCCCCGGCATACGAACTTCCGACATGTCCTGTGTGCCTCGAAAGAATGGATGCCGCGGTCACTGGGCTGATTACCGTTCCTTGCTCTCACACATTTCATTGCATGTGCCTCAGCAAATGGGGAGATAGTCGGTCCGTCCACCATTTCCAACACGCTCTTCAATTCAATCCATAATTCGTGAGTAGATGTCCCGTCTGTCGGTACTCACAGACGCTGTTGTCTTCCCATCCCACGACATCGCGTTCGCGTACCGTTCCGTTCGCAAATGCAGCCACGCCGTCCATCTCCACTTGTGCCGATTGCCCGTCCACAACAAATCTTTGGATATGTCTCATTTGTGGGAATATTGGCTGCGGTCGCTACGGCCGTGCTCATGCCCACGCCCATTATGAAAGTACAACACATCTTTATGCCCTTGAATTGGAGACTCAACGTGTTTGGGACTATGCCGGTGATGGGTATGTCCACCGACTGATTCAAAACAAGGCAGACGGGAAGTTAGTTGAGCTCCCCTCTGCCTCGTCCTCCATGGGCATGAGCTCCAGAGACGAAGATGCACTGGGACCGAGTCATGCCGATGCTCTTAGTGCGGAAAAAATAGAAGCTATTGGCATTGAATATTCATATTTGCTCACATCTCAACTTGATTCCCAGAGGTCTTTTTATGAGGAGCAGATAACACACTTAAAGGTACAGGTTAAGGAGCTGCAAAGCGCGGTACAGAAACTTGGCCGTGAAGTGGAAGAAGGAAGAGCCGAAGCATTAGCACAAGAACAGCTGCGCCGCCGTGAAGAAGAGAAGGGACTGGAGGCGATACATCGGGAAAAGCAAAAGGTGGAGAAAAGGGCGGATAAAGTTGCCGAACTCGCTCGGAAATTTGAGAAGGAGCTCAAGGAAGAAAAGGCTGTCAGTGAGGGTTTGTTGAAGAATTTAGGAAAGATGAAGGAAAAAGTAGAAGTCTCGGAAAAGCAAAAAGAGGCGCAAGACGTGAAGATATCCGAACTACAAGATCAACTCAGAGATGTCATGTTCTTTTTGGAAGCACGCACGAAGATCGAACAGGGGGAAGGTACTGAAGCTGAGGCAGCCGGAGGTTCTGTTGAGCTGCCACCTCCATCTGTTCCTGTCAACAAGAAAAAGAAGGGAAAGAAGGGATGAAAAGAGGAGCCGATTGATTGACAGACGAGTGTCTGATACAAACAATGAAATTTGAATTCCCTTGCTTCAATAGTCCGGCGACTGAACTTCAGCTCGATGAGTGAAGTCTGATGCGTAGATGCGGGTCGAATAGAAACAGGGGAAAATCACGTCCCGGTTTTTGCCCCGAGATGCTTGCCCTACCGAGAGTGACATGAAGCACATCCCATCTTTTCCACCGTGGAGGAAGTAACTTGGCGCAAATTCGTGCTATTCCGATCCTCCAATTCTAGAAGATGAAATGTACAAAGATCAAGATTCCGTCGCTGACGTAGTAGTCCGACGGCGGAGGATCGTGTCTCCCATCGCTGTGCTGGACGCTTGAGGAACCATGTCGGAATCACTACTATTTTTCTGGATAGTGTCCTTGTGTCGAACCAAGACATACTTGCGCGCGGTGCGGTGCGGGCGTGATATCTGTCTCGAGTCCCAGATCATATACAGCACGATCTCGACGAAGGCGACGACTAGCGCCGCACATACGGCCGACAGCGCTCGCTTATCAACAACTGCATTCAAACCTGACGCACCAAGCGGGAATAGAATAGACCGCGTACCCATTCGAGTTGCATCCCTGTATGGTCGCTCGCCCACCAAGTCGCAACTCCGGTTCCGATGACGCTCAGGAGAGCGTTGGCCAAAGTCGCGACAGCTTTTCTATCCTTGTTCTGCAGACGTTGTTCCTCTCCGGGGTCTTTGGCTGTGTAGGAAGGGAAATGTTTTTCGGGCGAGGTGCGGGTGCCGGCAAGCAACGAGACCATCGAATAGGACTGTGGGTCGAGGGGTGGTGAACAAGCTTGCAGGGCCGCCTTGCCATTTGTGGTCCGGCACCATCTTGATACCTCGAGGATGAGCTCGTAGGGGATGACTGTCGCATTCACGTCGGGTGACAAGCAGAGGGTCAGTTGCTGAGAGATGTCCTCTGGCAGAATGCGCGGAAGAGCCACCAATGCATCTCGAAGGTGTGGCTCCAACGACACGTTCAACTGGTCGACCATAAGCTTATAGTAGTGGTGGTGGTGGTGGTGGTACCAAGTATTGTAAGTGCTCATCATCACACCATTCCGGGTAGAAAATTATTGTACACAGGTCGCTATCTCAACGCTCAGTTCACTGAACCTTCTCAACTCCAGGAGGGAAATTGTAGCCGCCTTGGCGTCTGACCTGCAATCACAGATGCCGATCAAGTCGATGGAAATCGCTGATACTCGATGAGTCTTACCTCGTCAAAGATTTCCATTTCCAACAGGCTCTTGTCATGGCCCCAAAGGTCGCTCTGCGCCTTCCCATCCCTCACGCACCGCGCGACTTCATCTGCCTCAAAGTGCCACCCAACCCCAACGTAGTCGAACCTCCTCGTCTCTTCTTTCACGACCGTCCCCGGTTTTCCCTCCTGGTAGTATTGCACAGTGAACGACTTTGGGCAATAGATGGGCGCAGCAATGGTAATCGTCCCGCGTTCATAGCGAATGATAACACCAGTTTGGTAGGGAGCCACATTAATGTTACAACTGAGCACTGCCTGTGCTGCAAGTGTATTTGGAGCGGAAGGTGAGCTCGGCGAGAACGTGACTGTGAAGGAGGTACTGCGGTCAACACCCGTCAACGGCGTTTTAAGCATGGTGCCTATGACGTTCGAGGGCTGCGCTCCCTTGTTTGATGGGTGCTCGTACAATGCAAGAATGGCCTGTAAACGGCGATGAAACTAGGTGTTATAACTGGAACGGAGCATCATACCCAGATCAATGGATAAGGGCCACTAAACACCAATAAATGAGTGAGATAGATCATGTCTTCCGCCGATCGTTTCACTTACAGGTCAAGCAGCGCTCCGCCTCCTAGCACAGGGTCAAGAATTCGGTGGGTAGTTGGGAGTTCTGGGGCGAGCGTGTCATAAACAGCCAAGTGCGGTCGGTCACGGTCACTCACTACTGAGTCCAAAATCGCCAGACAAGTCAGCCGTTAATGCGATGGGTTCTCCCAGGACACCGCTTTCCGCAATGTTCTTGACCTCGAGTGTGAGTGGCTGAAATCTTGTCCAGAGGGCCTCCATGAAGAAAACGCCGTATTCTTTCGCGGCTGCGAGGAGGGACCGGAGCTCTGCGGCATTTGATGTGACTGGCTTCTCGCAGAGTATATGCTTCTTTGCTTTGATGCCGTCCAACGCATTCTCATAGTGCAGCGTATGAGGAGTGCCTAATGCATTGTCGTGAGCGGTACTGTGATTGATAATATTGGCACAGACCAATGTAGATGGCATCGACGTTCTTTGCAATCTCGTTGTGAAGCCACAGATGTCACGCTGCGAGGCGGAGATGACTACTTACACTGTCTGCGTAGACCTCTGCGTAGCTGCCATATGCTTTGATGGACGTATCACCGTTTGCATGTTCGGCGATGAACTGGACTGCCGATTGCACGCTCCGCGAGCCCACTGCGGTCACTTTGTGCACGACGTCGCGTGCGTCGCGACTACAGGAACACGTCAGAGAGCAGAAAGTGTAACGCAGAACAATATCGCCTACGTCTTGGGATCGACGAGGGCATCCTGTCGGTACCTTGATTAGAAGGATGGAGTCTCTGTCTGAACGCTGTGGCCACTCACCCTCACGAACGCGGCGGAAATGTTGCCGGTGGAGATGATACCCCAGCGTAAGATGAAAGGATGGGCTGGTGCCATGGCGAGCCGCGTGAAGGGAATGTTGAGGGGCCCTTGTTTTATATATCCCATCTTCATCGATCCTCTCAGCTGCTGACCAGGTGGCACGCCGGCGGACCGAAGCTATTTTTCTTTTTGCCACTACGCTCGTGCAAGATGTCCAGCGAGCAGGCGCTCAAAGATGTCTTGATCGCCCTCTTCGAACACTCTGATGTCCTGGCGGAACACCTGCTCCCCGAGTTGCTCGCCACACAGGACGACAACTGCCCTTCTGATATGGAGAGCGTCCTCGACAGGTCTATGGGCATAATTCGGAGCTGGGATCCGGCGCTTCAGGCTCAGTTCGTTGGAGGGCACCCTAGAATTGGGGAGACGAAGAATCTTTCCGTCCTAAGCTCGAAAGAGCAGAGCGGAGGGACATCACAACCAACCCCTCCGGAGGTCCTCGCGCGCCTCGCACATCTGAATGGGTGCTATGAGCACGTATATCCCGGGTTACGATACATCACGTTTGTCAATGGTCGAAGTCGAGCTGTGATTGCAGAAGAGATGGAGGACAAGCTCAAAATCACGCATTCGATATCGCCCGACGAGCCATCCAGAGAGTTTTTCACGCCTGTCGAGGAACACGGTCACGTCTGGCGTCAGGAGCTCGACAGGGCGGTCGCGGATGTTGGACGGATTGCCCAAAGTCGACTAGCCAAGCTGGTACGATAAATAACGAGTACCATGTACATCGAAATGAAGAATAGTACAACAGCACGTCCCAAATACAAAACTCCAGCAGAGAAAAATAAGGATACGACCATAAAAAAAAGAAACTGCTACTAACGGGCAGCGTGTCGCGCGGATGATTGAGCCTTCTCTCGCATCTCTCTGCGCTACAATGTGGATCTGATGAACACGCTGCTGAAGATGAGGGAAGACGGATGGCTTACCTTGAGAACGTCGCGTTTTCTAATCTCCCACTCTGGATTCCGATCACAAAGTTCTTGGTAGAATTGTTCCACCAGCTTTGCGTGTAACTCCTCCTTTTCCTTGATCTTGCGAAGATTGTCGTACAAATCAGTACGTGCCTTCATTCGAGCTTCACTTCGTTCCTTGGCCTGTTGTGCCCATTCCTCGCGCTCCTTATTCCGCCTCTCGCGTTCCTCGTCCCAAGCTTCCTTGTTCAGCCGCGCATGTTGGATGCGCTCATCATAGGCCTGAAAAAGCTCTTCAGTGATGGTACGCGTGTAAGCACATCAGGCGGACCTTGCGCTTTGCTGGATCGCTCAAAACTTGGAAAGCTTCACACACCTGCAGACGTTTAGCATAAGCATGAGAGCACACACATGGTAAACGCGTAACTGCACGATATTCATACGTTTCTGAACTTGCCTTCGGCGGCTCTCCTCTGGCGGTCGCTCGCTGTGGGTTCGAGCTTATCTGGATGTGTTTCGAGCGCCTTTGTTTTGTACGCCTTCCTCACTGCAAGAAGATCATGAAATGGGAAAACGAGTGAGCGAGGCAGACGAACAATCCTCTGTGGTCGCATCTGTTGGTATCCCGAGGACATCATACAACGTCAATCCGATGGGCATGGGCGAGTAGGCGTTCGTTGGCTACGCTGGGACGAGGAAGGTTATGTGTAGCATAGCCACCGTATTACATAATCACATGGGTTGAGTTCGTTCGCACGAGCGTGGGTTGTCCATAAACCACGCTCGAGTCGCCTCCCACCATGCATGTCTTCTACTGATTTCGTCGAGGGAGAGGCTCTATATGCGCCGCCAGCTGCAGGAAAGCCGTGCAAGACGTGGTACAAGGTCTCGGGTGACCTCAAGTCTGGCATCCGACCCCTCGTCGTCCTCCACGGCGGCCCAGGTTGCTCGCACGAGTATCTAGAAATCGTCGCTCAACTGACTACCCTCTACTCCATCCCTGTCGTCCTCTATGATCAGATCGGAAATGGTCGTTCCACCCATCTCCCTGAGAAAGTCGACGATACCGATTTCTGGACCACAGACTTATTTGTTGGTGAACTCCACAATCTATTGAGTCACCTGGGCATCCATGATGATTACAATGTGCTGGGTCAGTCTTGGGGAGGCATGCTCGCTGCCGTCTTTGCAGCTCAGCAACCCAAGGGATTGCACAAACTTGTCATCGCTGATTCTCCTGCGAGTATGAAGCTGTGGATGGAGGCAGCAGCCCTTTTAAGACTTCAGCTGCCCCAGGAGGTCCAGGATGCGCTCAACAAGCATGAGGCGCAGCGTACCACCACGCACGAAGAATACCTCCACGCAACTCAGGTCTTCTATGATCACTTTTTGTGCAGAGTGAGGCCTGTCCCTCAATCCCTCAAAGTTGCCATGAACTGGATGGAAAAGGACCCGACGGTGTATGCGACCATGTCAGTAGTCTCTTTCTCAGTGGGTGGCCACGTCCTGACGTTGTTTGCTTGGCTAGGAATGGTCCCAACGAATTCCACATCACCGGTTCGCTCAAAACCTGGAGCATTATCAATGACCTTTACAAGATCAACGTCCCTACGCTGCTTCTGAACGGACGTTACGACGAAGCGCATGACATGGTCGTCGAACCGTACTTCAAATACATTCCCAATGTCAAATGGATTCAATTCGCCCACTCAGCCCATGTTCCACAGTTGGAGGAAACAGAAAGGTTCATGGAGGTGGTGGGAAGTTTTTTGCTCAGGCATTGAGAAGTAGTTGTAGCAAGGTTGTTTATATGTTCGGCAAGGGTGTCGATGAATAGTGGCTGCCGCAAGTAAGATCACCGTTCGATACAAGCCCCAAATTCAAGCCGACTCCTTCTCCTCGACGCCGTATTTGGCGGGATCCGTACCATGATGTTGGTGGTTGACAAAGTTGAACCTGTGAACGCCGTCAGACACGACACTAAGGACATGGCACAAGACGTCTCACACCGGGAATGCCTCTGAAAAGCGAGTCGAATTAACGAAGAAATGATGGAGGACTATGCGGGCGCTCACGGAATTTGAGTTGGGACCACGCGGAGTTGCGGTAGGCAACGTCTTGTATCCATTGTGGTTGAGAAGACCTGGGGTGCAGGGGCTCGCCTCCAGCGACACGTTGCCTCAACTCGGCCAAGTCCAACTCCTCCTCGCGTTTGTTCTCTGACCAGCCCCAGAAACGTACTTGGTCTGATGAGATTAGGGTTCCGTTGGATGCCGAGAGGATGCTTACAGCTTGAATTCTGGTACGCAAACAGAAAGCCACCTATGAAACCCATGAGTCCGCCGAGGCGAAGGGTTGTACGAAGGCGGATGTTGGGTGGTAATGGGTCGGCCATGTCTGCGAGGACATTACAAAGAGTATCATCGCATGGAAGGAATTTAGTGCATACTCCACAAATACAAGGCTGCTGGAAATGCGCCGGTTGCTGCAGCCCAAGTTGCATAGTCGGAAGGTCGGAAATAACGAACGACACGAGAGAAATGGGGGTCCGCGTCGATGAGCGGGTAGGGCGTCTTCACGACCTTGTCAGGCATGGCGACCGTAGAACAATGAAAATCAATCAACCACACGCTCCCAAGTCTTTCCGAGTCCGGCCCTAAACTCTACCCCCCCACTACTACTATTCGTGATCGTTGTTCTTGTATCCTGTCTCTGTCCACTCCATCCTCGAACCCTCCTCATCGCCGAGCTGAATGCTAATCACCGTTTGCAATGAGCGCTGTCAGACGCAATGACCGGCGCGCTAATAGAAACAACCTTTCTTCGCCATACGCGCGACCTTCGAAATCACGCCAGACCCATCCGTCGAAGAAATCAGTGCGTAGAGCCGTCCATCACAAGGCCTTTGTACTAACCCACTCCCCCTAGCTTTGGACTCTTTCCGGGCTAATCAACTTTCTAAATCCCTTTGGAGGGAACAGCGAACCAGAGGATTCTGACATTTCAGGCCCGTCAGACGGCGAGATCGAGCAAGGTCCTCCCCCTCGTCGTTTTTCACCACCCCCACTACAGCCATTACCCCCGCCACCTCCGCCACCGCAACAGCAGGCATGTACCCGACCTGCGTTCTTTCGAGTTCAAGATCGCTCAATCCTCATTTAGTTGTCACCTAATTCACCAAGGCCGTCGGCAAGGAATGGTCCGACTGCAAGTTTAGGTCATATTCCACAATCATCCCCAAGCCAACCATTTTCTCTGAACTCACATTCACCTGCACCTCCCGGTCCGTCCCTAGCCAAAAACCTCGAGCCAGTCACGAGGTTTTTAGTCGAGAAAGCTGGGCAGCCTCTTAACGAGTTTGAGGCAGCTGGCATCGTGGATTACATTCAGAAAAATGTGCAAGGTACGCCTCAGGCTTGTTGCATCGGCACGTATTCACAAAAGCCCTTGTTGGCGCAGGGTCAACGCTCGTTCCTGATAAACCCGAACCGTTTCGTTTTTCCGTGTCGCCTTCGCGCGGCGCGTCGCCAAATCAAGGACAGGGCATTAGCAGTATCGAAACACCTCGCAAAACCCTATCCAGGAATCCCAATGGCGTGTATCGATGGCAGGGCGCAGGGAGTTCGCGTCCCCGCAATCGATACCAGTCTCCCGGTTTTGCACCTCGTCCGCAGCAACATCGAATTAAGCTATCACCCCCTAAGACACCGCTGACGACTGACACGAAGCGGCGGCGTGTGGGTGATGAGGCTGAGTTCTCGATACCTCAAAAGCCTGCGGTGCCCTCTACCTCGACCATCAGCTTCCCAAGTTCAGTGCCGGAATCTCCCATTTCCCCTTCGCACCATGCTACCGGTCTCTCTGGGATCTTTTTGAACGGTAGAACTGGTCTTCCTTCCCCGCTCGCCCCCGCACAGCCGGTGACACCGAAAGCGAACGTCTCACAACCCCGCCTTCGTACTGGTGGGCCAGTCATGAAACCCACCGCACCGGCCATACCATCTCCCTTGCGGCAAACGTGGAAGGAGAGCGATTCACCACCACAGGCTTCCCCACCTTCCAGACCCACTCGGGCGGCTGATTTCATGACCGAGCTCATTAAGGAGGTGACCCCCACGAAAAAGCCAGATGTCTCCAATCCATACCAAACCGCTAGCCCTGTCAAACCTCCAGCACCAGTGAGGAAACCTGTGATCAAACGACCCAAACCCACCAAGCTTGCTGAGAAGCCAAGGCAACAAGAACCGGGGCTCTCCGCACAAACTATCATCGAAGCCACCATCCCCAAGGTAGGTTACCCCCCGACGACCCCAGCTGGTTTTCCCATATCTACCTTGTATTCACAGGGTATCAAACGCTCGAGACCACCTGCGGAAACAGAAAAGCCAAGTCGTGGGGAAGAAGTCTCGGCTAGCGCCCCTTTCGGTTTGGCGCTCAACGGTTCCTCACACACAATCCGCTCGACTACCAATGCTGTGGAGACAACTACCATTCTGGAAGACGAAGAGAGCCCCTCCAAGCGGCGTAGGACCCCACCTACCAGGCTATCGCCTCAGGTCCAAGAAATCGACGACGCCAGCCCTTCCGCAACTGTACGTCCAGCGGAAATCATCGAGCCTACCGACGACAATGCGTATATCCATGACAAGCCAACTCCACCATCGGCAGCGACGCTTTCCCCGCCTTCTGTTACTAAACCAGTGTTTGGTGGTTTGAAAACTTCTGCGCCGAAGGAACCTTCTAAGCTTCGGTATAGCTTCCATGCTGACAAAGTCGAGGTCAAGAACGCGGACGCTGTACCGGCACCGTCACTTTCATCCCCCTTTGCCCCCCCGTCTGTACCGTCACTTACCATCTCTAAGACCACGGCGGTCCCAGCAAAGACTAAGCTATCACCAAAGGAGGAAGCTCTTGCAATGAGTGTCGACGAGCTTCCCAAATACACGTTTTCCGTTGGATCAACCTCTTCCTCTCCCGCCGGCCCTAGCTTGGCCGCCGCACGTAACAGTGTACTTTCCCTGGCTGTCACTTCCCTCCCCATCTATGAGTTCACTCCCGCCATCACGTCAGTGCGCGCTGTAAATGGGTTTAACTGGACCGCAGCCGGGATAAAAGCGCCTACGATTTCCGCACAGACGTGGACGTGTTCACTTTGCTGCCTGCAAAACCCGCCAGATGCTAAGGAAAAGTGTACAATTTGCGATGCTCCCCGGCAAGCGCCGACAGACTCCTCTTCCCCCCCTCCTGCACCTACGCCTGCACCAGTCTCTTCTACTCCCGCTGTGACAGCACCACCGACTGCCCCGCTGAAGAGCTTTGACTGGTCCGCAGCTGGTCTAGCGCCACCACCCAAACTCGAGAATGGTACATGGATGTGTTCTGTCTGCTTACTCCCCAATTCCGCGAGTGCCAGAGACAAATGCACCATTTGTGATGCGCCTCGCTAAAATATATTACCTTATATACGGGGTACTTTGGTGTCAATTTTTTTTATTCCTCGTTCTTGTTACCAACTGTGTTTCGGCAATCCAAAGTTCTTCATTCTTGCAATACCACTGAAAATTGACATTTCATATCTACACATACACTTTACAAAGGGATTACACTCCCATTACAAGACGGATGCGTAGATTGGACGGTTAATCGTTACGACGCTTGACCAAAATCCAATTTTCGTGCCAACGGTCGTAAACCATCCATCGGCGATGAGAGCTTGCGTTTCAATTTGTTTGGCGGAGCGGCTTTAACGCCTGGGCCTGATGGCAACGGCTCGACATTTCCGTCTACTTCCTCGAGCGGGCGAGACTGGACAGAGGCAGGTTTAGGAAGTTTCGACGGATGTGTTGGGTAAGGAAGGGAGGTGAAATAAGCATGGAAGAGTGCCTGTACGGGATCATGTGAGGTTCAGAAGGGAGAAGACCCTGTGTGGAAACCCAGACAGACCTCTCGTGCACTGATCCGTTTTCGTGGCTCGTAGACCAGACATCTGCTCAGAAGATTCAGGGCGTCTCCAGAAGCCGCGGTGAAGAGGTCACGGAGGGGAGTGCGAGGGAACTGTCCTACGGGAACGTAATCTGGGAGTTTCGTATGGCCCTAAGGGACGGCCCATCGGGTATGTGCGCGCGCGCGCGTTGTGACAGTCAGCTCACGGCGGAAAAAGGGACAGCGAAACACGCACTGGCCAATCTTCTTCTGTCGGCGTTCCGAGAGCTCGGAAGATCGTTTTCAACTGGTCCATATCGGACTCCCCGGGGAGATATGGTGTGCGTAACATCAACTCCGCAAAGATACACCCGACGGACCAAACGTCGACGGAGGTACCGTAGTATCGACAGCCAAACAAGAGTTCAGGGGGACGGTACCAACTGACACGAAACAAGTGAGACTCTGTGATGGCTCGGTGCATTGGAGACCTGAACACACCGCGTGATGACCTGACATGTCATTTTGTATCCGGGGTCTGCAATGTCTCTTGCGAGACCGAAATCGGCGAGCTTGAGTTGCCCATCAGAGGCGATGAGCAGGTTATTGGGCTTCAAATCCTGCAGGCATCGTGGGCCCGCGTCAGTGACACGAGGTTGTACTCCGACCGGAAATCCCTACTCAGCATGATAGCACGCACCCGGTGGAGAACGAAATTCCTATGGCAGAACTCCAGCCCACGAAAGGTCATTGCCATCCACGACTTGATGTCTGCAGGCAAAAAGACGAGCGTACGATTCTTGATGATGACTTCGAGGTCTGTATCCAAGAACTCGAGGACGAGATTGAGATTTGTTTTCGAGGAGAATACATCCATGAGCTGGCGAGGGAGGGTATGCGACGTTGTGCAAAGTGTATATATGGACAGAGAAAGGGAATCACCTCGATGATGTTTTGGTGGTGTAGCTCACGAAGATACTTGACTTCGCGAATGGCAGACATGTCGAGGCCATCTTTAAATTGCCCGACTTTTATCTTTTTGATGGCAACCTTTTTCGAGGTAGATGCTTCACGGCCTGTTGGTGTAGCATGAGACGGTGCGTGGTGGTACGAGCAGACGACGGACCTCGGTACACGACGGCATAGGTACCTTCACCGATTTTCTGGTCTTTGACCCTGCAGCAGGACGGTCAAGTTGGCAGACTCGGATGCGAGCAGACGACAGCTACCATTTCTTCTGGCGTTCTGCGTTGGCCTTTTCGACGGCATCCATGTATTACACGCGCACAAGGAAGTTGACAAGAGACGCCTTCAAACCCAAATCCGACCGCCTCCCCTTTTACCCGCCCGACCTCTCTTCCACACCTGCGAACAAAATGGCAATGCTATGTTGTCCAGAACGTTCATAACAGCGACAGCATCCTCCGTCATCTCACTTACCGCCCCGTTCTCGCGCGCCCCGTTCTCGCGCGCCTCGCTCGCAACCGTCAAAGACGCCCTTGCGGCGGTGAACCAGGATGGCATCATCCCAGACCCAACAGAATCACACGCAGCCGTTCTCGTCCCGTTCTGCAACGTGAACAACACGCCCGGCGTGCTACTCGAGGTCAGAGGGAAGCTCAGGACGCACGCCGGTGAAGTAAGGTGAGTGCAAAACGATACTGGCGTAGTTTTCGGGTCCAACTCGGCCGTCAGCTTTCCAGGCGGGAGGGTTGACAAGGTAGTGATCTGTCTTCCCCCCCCCCTCCCCCGGAGGTGGCGTTCGACGCTCATCCACACTGCTAGGCAGATTCATCTTTCCTGGCTGCTGCCTTGAGGGAAACGCACGAAGAAGTGGGCATTCTTCCCGGTCAGATCGAGGTCATAGGGCAGTTTGGCCCTGCCGAACTGAGTCTTAAGGGTCTCCGAGTGTGGCCCTACGTCGTGCGTCCGAATTCACACCGATCGACCCACAACTGTTGAGAAAGCATGCTACATTCAGGGTTTCGTGTATCCGCGTGGACATGCACCATCCCCCTTGCATCATGGATCAAACACTTGTTCCGATCCAACCGAGCTCGACCTGGGCATTAAAAATACCCATCAAAGCCGGAATATGATGGACGACGCCACTGATACTGCGCTCCCATCTATATCCCTCCCTTCGTTGATGATATCCAAGCTCGAGGTAGCCGCAATCTTTCATCTCCCCCTTACGGCTTTCATCTCGCGCTCTCGGCTCAAACGTCATGAATTCCGCGGTGGAAGGCCTTACTGGGCCATCGATGTTTTGGATCTTGTGCCGCAAGGCAGTTCATGGGAGGCAAGTGAGACACATGGACAGTCGCAAATCAATGATGGGACACTGGAGGTTTTTGGGCTGACAGGGTGGTATCTTTCCCTGCTAATGAAGGTGCTAAGGGTCTATCAATGAATAGAGCGCTGGGTGTCTAGACAGCGGCTTCAGCCCGTCCGATCCGCCCATCATTCGTCTACACGGAACGCGAGTCATTTACTGTCATGGAGTAGACAGATTGCATCAGTCATCTCATATAGTAAGAATCGTTAGAATGATATGATACAAGGTATTGACGACAGCAAGAGATTGACATGAAGATGACAGATGGACCCATCCTGTATCACGATCATCTGAACCCGGAAGAAAACGGTTCATAGTAGGGGCGGGAGTGGATTATCAAGGCAAAATGAACGAACGACATGAGTATGCGAGCATTAGCAAAGAACGAAAGATAGCGGTGCGACCGACGCGGTAGCTTGTTATCGCAGGAGTAGTAGGTGGATGCGAAAGATCGGCGGAAGAAAGATCGTTCAGAAAACAAGGGACACGACAATAAATACACCGGAGGATGATATACACTCCGTCACGAGTCTACATTGGCGCAGGGAATGCAGACGACATAGGCGAGACCTGGTTTTGGTTCGGGACATCAGCGTCGAGGGAGGGTCCGTTACTTATGGCTGGTGTTGAGCTGGTGCTTGGCGTTGGCGGCGTACCGCCCGGGGTCGGCACCTTCCCAATGAACCAAGAGGGCACCCAGCCACGATCACCACCGTCTTCCTTGACGGCCTACAAGAA
>JBBPJJ010000105.1:16268-39365 GCA_038088635.1 Veloboletus limbatus
ATCACACGAGATGGCAAGCAGAGATTCTGGATGGACAGTCATAAGTTGGGACAGTTCAGGAGTCCTCGACCGTGCGAGGGCGACCACATTGGCGTTGTGCTCTTCGAGGAGAGATGTGACGACGGCGAGTCCGATGCCTCTGGTAGTCAGTCAGCACGTATTTTTTCTTTAAAAAACGAAGAACGGCGAGGACTTGGATGCGCCGGTGACGAGGACGACTGGCTTGGACATGGCGCTCGGATCCCTCCTTCTCCGCGTCTGTCCGTGTCCCAAATTTGCAAGCGCGCCTTGCCGTTACGATCTCTTCTTCTTCTTCCTCCTCCACTTCCATCTCCACTTCCAAATGGCTGCTGTCCGCGCCGCTTTCTCCTACCTCGCCAACGCACGCTCTGGCACTTCAATACCCATTCGTAGAGCTGCTCTCGCCCGCGGTTATGCAACCCAGTCCGAACACCCGGTCTGCACACTCCCAAAATTATGCACTTCCCACAACTCACCTCACCCACAGATGACCGTTCGAGACGCTCTCAACGTGGCCATGGAGGAAGAAATGCTGCGCGACGAGTCGGTTTTCATTCTGGGCGAGGAAGTCGCTCGGTATAATGGCGCATACAAAGTACCTACCTCTTCGTACACACGTGTCTACGTCTCACTGCCCCCATTCCAGGTCACCAAGGGCCTTTTGGACAAGTTCGGCGAGAGGCGTGTCGTCGACACTCCCATCACCGAGATGGGCTTTGCTGGCCTTGCAGTCGGTGCCGCACTTGCTGGCCTCCGACCAATGTATGTCCTCCACCTATCATGTCTTGCCCTTCTTGACCGTGCGTTTTCCACAGCTGCGAGTTCATGACCTTCAACTTTGCAATGCAAGCCATCGACCAAATCGTCAACTCTGCTGGTAAAACATACTACATGTCCGGTGGAAATGTCCCATGTCCCGTTGTATTCCGTGGTCCCAACGGTGCCGCCGCCGGTGTCGCTGCCCAACATTCACAGGATTATGCTGCATGGTATGGCTCAATTCCCGGTCTCAAGGTTGTCAGCCCCTGGAGTGCCGAGGACTGCAAGGGTCTTCTCAAGGTATGCGTCATGCCACTCCCCGATACACGTACCCTCATATTATCAAGTCTGCCATCCGCGATCCCAATCCAGTCGTCTTCCTTGAAAACGAGATGATGTATGGTGTCACTTTCCCCATGTCGGCCGACGCTATGTCCGACAATTTCCTCCTTCCCATCGGAAAGGCCAAGGTGGAGCGCGAAGGATCCGATGTCACCATTGTCGCACACAGCAAGATGGTCACTCATAGCTTGGAGGCCGCGGAGATCCTAGCCAAGGACGGTATCAAAGCAGAGGTCATCAACCTCCGTAGCATTCGTCCTCTCGACATCGATACCATCAAAGCGTCAGTCAAAAAGACGAATCGGCAAGTCCCCTCGCATCAGCGTGTTACTTACTTGGCGTTCTTACTACGTCTCCACTTCTCCAGACTACTTATTGTTGAAGGTGGTTTCCCTGCTTTTGGTGTTGGAAGCGAGATTTGTGCGCAGATAGTTGAGAGTGAAGCCTTTGACTACCTTGACGCACCCGTTGAGCGTATCACCGGCGCTGATGTGCCAACACCTGTGCGTTTTGTGTGCTGATATGGCTGCGCCTCGGCTAATATGACCTTAGTATGCCAAAAACCTAGAAGATCTCGCTTTCCCTGACACACCACTTATCGTCAAGGTCGCCAAGCGTGCACTCTACAGAACTAACTAGTATACTCCGTATTATTTGCTCTGTCACCCAGTCTTTGAGCAATAGCACGTTGATGATAAGTTAATAAGTAATAGATCACCAATTGCTCTGCATATGCTAGTACCGGTAATTCTACACTGAAGTGTACTGCCACGTGTAACTCACTTCGTATGCAATTGGCACAGGAAATCGTTCCGATTTTCAGGATTTGCCTAACCGTATCCAAACAGCATTCGCATGAGCCTGTAGTCCTTCACAATCCGCTAAAGTTGCAACGATTGGGCCCAGTTTTTTCAATCCCTCCGCAGTAACCTCCTGTGAAGTGATATGCTTCTGGAAGGACATCGTGTTCACACCGCTGAACTGGTGAGCATATCCATTTGTAGGAAGCGTGTGATTTGTTCCCGAGGCGTAGTCCCCGCAGCTACCAGTTCTATATCAGTCATATCGATGCGCTTATGAGCTGACGAAAGGTAACCTTTCGGGGGAATAAGGCCCAACAAACACACTTCCAGCATTCTTCACATGTCCCACCCAGGTTGAGGCATCTTGCAAGTGCAAGATGAGATGCTCGGGTGCGTACGCGTTTGAAAACTGTAGCGCTTCTTCCGGTCCTGACGTCTTCACGATCAGACTCCGTGACACGCTCTCTCGCACGATGTCCACTCGTGGCAAAGCACGCGCTTGCTTGTCGACCTCTTTTTCTACTTCCTTAAGTCCGTCGTCCGAGAGGGAAGAAGCCACCAGGACGACTTGCGAGTCGACACCGTGTTCAGCTTGCGAAAGGAGGTCGGCGGCAACGAACGCAGGGTTGCATGACGCATCCGCAATGACCTGGAATGCAAAACCGCGTTCGTTATTCGTACAAGAACAACGAACGCGGTGCACCTACACGGACGTGCACCACGCTCGGTGGAGAGTCTGAGACCACTCACTAGTACCTCTGATGGGCCAGCTGGCATATCGATGGATACCAGCGCTTCCGTATCGTTCTGAACAAGCATCTTTGCCGCCGTTACCCATTGATTTCCAGGACCAAATATCTTGTCGACCTTGGGACATGTTTCGGTGCCGTAAGCCAAAGCAGCGACTGCTTGGGCGCCACCAGCCCTGAGGATCGCGTGTGCACCAACCAAGTGAGCGACATAGAGGACCTCGGGAGACACACTCCCATCAGAACGTGGAGGCGTTGCGAGCACAATCTGCTCACAACCTGCTACTTGTGCTGGGACGCCAAGCATCACGGCAGTAGAAGGCAGTACGGCGGTCCCTCCGGGGACATAAAGCCCAACGCGTGCTATCGGTCGCGCGAACCGTGAACAGGTGACGCCTGGCATGGTCTCTACGACCAAGTGACTGTCTCGGACCTGCGCAACGTGGAATTTGCGTACGTTGGTATAAGCAACGTCGATAGCATCTTTGACGGCTGGATCTAGCTTCTCGGCCGTGAGTGGATAGAAAGGCGGAAGAAGGATTGGTGTCGCAAGTCGGGCCTTATCAAACTTGGCCGTCAGCTCGAGAAGAGCAGTGTCACCCCTCTTGCGAACATCGTCCACAATGGGCTTGACCTTGGCGATCATTTCATCAGATTTCACCACAGGGCGCTTCAGCAGCTGAGCGCGTTCATCTGTACTAGCCGATGATAGGTCCACCATGCGCATGGCAATAGGTGCATTCGGGTCGACGGCAGCTTGGGTTTTTGAGCGATTCTTTGATGCATCCTGAAAATTCTTGTCGTTTGACATAAATTGGGGTTTTGCATTCCCTGGCCGCCGTGTGACTTTAGCGGCCTTCTTGTCTAAAACTTCTTCGATATCCCGAAGGGTTACCCCGGCGGCGACACATCGCGTCAGAGCGAAATAAAGTAGGTCAGCGGCTTCAAAGGCTATTTCCTGTTTCGTCTCCGCACGGCAAAGCTCATCTGCTTCTTCTCTGATCTTGGCTCGGAGGAGCTCATGGTCATTGAACAGCCTACGTGTGTACGATCCTTCTGGAGCAGAAGCAAGGCGCGCTGTGAGGGTGTTTTCAAGCGCAGCAAATCCGTCAATACTACCGAAACACGTCGGTTGCGAGAGATGACAAAATCCTGAACCGTGCTGGATGACCGAAAATTCGAGCGCATCCGAATCACAGTCCATGCGGATGCGCACGACCTCCTGCATCGCTCCCGAAGTCTTTCCCTTTTCCCAGAGACCGTGCTTGCGAGATTGGTATATACCCTTGCCAGTCACGATAGATTGGGCGACGGACTCGCGAGAAGAATACACGAGACCGAGAGATCTGCCTCCCTGATTGTACGAGGAGACAATCGTTGGGAAGAGGCCGTCAGATCTATCGGATACAACTGGGGCAAGGAAGGCATCTGCGATCGTGATGGATGTTTCGAGTTCAGAGAAGGGGATAACAAGCGATGCACCAATCGAACCGAGTTTTCTTATGGTCGAGGGGATAGGTTTGTCTTTTGACAAGACGAGGATGGACAGGCCAGTAAAGAAGGTGGAAATAGAGCGAATAAGCTCAACATCCGTCGAAGCCGTTTTCAGGAGTACGCCAGAGATGGCGTTACGAAGGGAGTCTGGTACGGCGCTAGCATTGGCGCCGTCAAGAAGAAGGATCAAACGAGTCGCAGGAACGATGCCGACTAATTTTTTCGCGAGGGAAAGGGGCACAATGGCCTTTTCAATGCCGTTGTCCAGATCAGCGGTGATCTGGTCAGTGTCTGCAAGAACATCATCGATCAGCAGGTGGCGTGCGTAGCGTCGCGATAAACTGTGAGCGTGCGTGAGGATCAGTGAGGTGACGCGAGAGACAGCGAGCAGGCGATCGTGCTGGATGTCGTTGGTGTCGACGAGAACAAGGAACGGGGGAGACATGGTTGTGGGTACTTCAGTGCGCTTAGTCAGGTCCAGTACGGTCCTCAAGTCCTTGTCACGCTGCCAGTACTTTTGGATGGAGTACGATCCCAAATACCTTCAGCCGTTCTCGCGATCGCTCTGGATCCCGCCGTAGCATGGGATGGTCTGATTCTCGTTATTACCAGCAACTGCTGATCATTAACAATACCGACAGAGATCGCTCGCTTGCAGAATTCCTTGCTGCACTTGAAACAGTCTCAAAGCGAATTGCAAGAATACTTGCGAGCACTCGCCTCGGAAGAAGGAGATCTCCAAGTCAGCCAAGCTCTGAAAGAAAACGAGGTTACAATGCACGTATTCCACGTGCCTGACCTTTTCGTCCACTGCTGAGGGCACTCAGAGCATCACAGGATGAGCGCATATTCATGCTCAAGCTGGCACTGACCCATCATGGCCAGTTCGTCACTTCGGGTCAGACGTCTGATTCCCTGTCTACTCCTACAGGGAGCCGGCCTGGGCGTCCACAGAACGTCGCTGGCTCCAACTCAAACGGCTTAGATGACTTCCCTCCAGTTGGAAGCACGTCAACAGTGGCTCCGGAGACTCCAATGCAAGAGAACGGTATGTACTTGTAGACAACTGACATATAAATTCATGTGGTGGATTTTTACTACACGTTATCGTATCAAGAATGTGCAAAAAGAAATGATACATTGTGAAAGAGGTTCAGGAATGTTAAAAGCGAGGAACATAAGAGTGCTCAGGAGAAGTACATGAGTGGTGCCATATTTGCGTGCAATGGCTTGAAACCCCGTCGGAATGCTTCGAGCGCGCCTTCCGCTTGAGAGGTATCAATCTGTGTAGCCGAGTCAGAGAAATCCACAGTTCCCTGAGGATCGTAGTGATTCTTCGCGCGACTACACACGATATCCGCATCTAAACCAACTTAGGTCAACATTTGGATGCAGATGGTGGGAGACGTACAATATACCGGCGCAGGAATAGATACCGAGCGCGTGGAACGAGCGTATACATGACAAAGGGCAAACGACAAGGACTGTAGACTATCTGCACTGTGAAAGCATAGTTGGATGTCATACCAGGGGAAAGAGTCAGTCAAGTTATATCTTACTTGAACTTGTTGTCGTCATACAGAACATTGTAGTGCGCAGGACGACTGGTGCCGAGCAACCCTCCATGGCTTTGTAGATACCAATCGAACTCAGTAGGGTGAGCAACAACCTGGTCGACGACCGTTCCAGCGGGACAGTTACCGCTCCTGTCGGCGTCCCCAGGATTCCTAGGGAAGAAACGAACGTGATGTCGTTTCGCAACGATGATGACAGTAATTTTTGGGGTTATCTTGAGATCCGCGCAAGCAGCTGTGAGAGTAAGGTAAAGATTAATTCAAAGCGTCGGCGTCAGTACGCACCCTTTAATGCGTCGAGTTCTAGAGAGAAAAGCTTCAACAGGGTGCAGATAAACCATTGAGAATACACACCCTTCTCCAAGACCTGTTTAAATTGACCCTCCGAAACACCATCTGAGTGTCAAGGTTAGGTAAAGACTAGGAGTTTTGAGAAAGCAAACCTCTGAAGAATATAAGGCGGCTAGGAGCGATATCGCTCGTTCTCTTCTCAACTGCCTGCCTGTATCTCATGTACATGGTCAGGACATGCTAAAACATGCAACTTCAGTTGTCAGCAGTAACAAGCCACAGAATCAAACAACTTTAGCCATGTCCCTCAGGTCCTGTATGATCTCTTCGCGAGAACCCTGTACGCGACTGGTTGCAACGTACTTCGCCGAGTTAGAGTCAACGTTTCCGACGAGGGCTGTGAATGAAGGACGACCGTCTGAGCCGGGTGCGGGATGAATGACGTCAGCACCTGATGCATGAATGGTGTGAGCACCACTTTGACAAAAACAAAAGTAAGAGAAGTATTGTATTACCCATCACGATGGTAGGATTGCGAGGGTCCGTAAGTACAGTGACCGATTGGGGATCGGGGATCGTGTTGATTCCTCCAAGTTTGACATTCATCCTTAGTGTCATCAGACTCATTAACTACCACATCCTGAGATTGCACTCACTTCAAACAGACATTGGCATAGTATTGTGCTTTCGCACGAAAGCACTTGGAGCTTTTCAAACACTGAGTCGCTACTCCGACCTTCGAGTGATTCAATTTTATAGCCAGATAGAGGAAGGGGATATGACACGCACTGTAACATCACCAAAGCTGGACATGCTTGGTTAATAATGGTGCAAAGATCCAGCATTTTCTACATACTGTTTCACTGCAGTGTAGATGTCATTACCGTTGTCGGGGAGTACAACGACAATGAGCGTCGGACGCTGCTTCGTCTTTTGGAAACACTCATTTCCGGCTGTACGCAATTGCTACAGAGGCTCATTAACCATTTCTATGTGACATAAACGGATTCACCTCAGCTATACGGCCCTGGCCATTCTGCCAGGTAACCAGTGGGCTAGTGTCGTTGACTTTCATTCCTGATGACAGGATCATCATGAAGCAATAACCAAGAGGCGACCAAGGCAACTCACCGACATCACTGCAGCTACGCAGCAAACCATCAATCATGTCTTGCGCCGCGCCTTGATTGAACCGCTGTTGGCGCTCATAGATGACAACTATCCAACGGTCAATGCTAGCTGGTCGGAAGAATCGTTTATCAATCCTGCTCAAAAGTTATTTATTGGAGACTGGGACTAGGTCCAACCCACATATTCCACGCGCCATTAGCGGGTGTCTGCATTATGATGTCAGAGGGATGTGACATTAACAGGGCTTAAAAACTTACGATAACTGGCTGTGGGCTGTCCTGACCATATCTGAGCTTTGGGGGCGCTAAGACACGTGCGGAGACACTGAGGGGTCCAGCTGCTTCATCGACAGTCATCCCAAACTGGCGAACATATTCGGATTGGCCATATGCAAGAACCTGGACAGTGTTTAGTGAAGTAACAGGATAGACAGAAAGGTCAAAGCTACCGAAAGACCGTTGGTTATGCTTTGCAGACGGTCCTGAGGTCTCTTTGTCGCAAAATCGAGGACATCTTTCGTCTTCTCGGGAGGTACTTGCTTGCGCATGATTTGCCCAGGCGGCACTGTACAAAGCTCGAGCGGTAACAAAGCGCCAGACCCAACCTACACCTGGTTAGTAGCAGAAAAAAAAAAACATGAAAAAGAGACACGAACCTCGATGCAGATGTTGTCAGGGAATCGCAAGGGCCGGTTTAACAACTTTTGAAAGTATTGTGCGACGGTCATGGTTGTACCGTCCCGCATGCTAAAGCTCAAATCTGACGCTCCTGCGCTACTGAGCTTTTTGACCACTCGGGGAGTTTTGCGAACACGCTCGCCAGTGTACGTTGTCATGATCCGAATTCCGGTGATGAAACGCTGAAGCCGGACACGTTCGCGATCGGGCATATTGCGGCGTGGGCTCAGAATGTTGTACTGGCCAGCTTTACCAAGGAAATCCAAGCAGAGATCCAATAACGGACCTGGCTTGTACATGGTCCCGGTCGAGATGTCGAGATTGATCAGCAACCGTCCGATAGCGGGCCGGACAGACTGGAAGTATCCTCGCCAAAGCACTAAACCACCGCCAATGTCCTTGGTCTCTCTATCAGTGAAGAACGATCGCACGTTGAATGGATATTTCATAGTTGGTTCCATTCGGACAACCACATTCAGCGCCTAAGAACATGGAATCAGGAATGATAGATATGCTCACTTGTGCATACACTTACTGTCAAGGCCGTCAAAACATCGTTATCGTGGGACTGCTGCCCCTGTACAAAACGTTGCAAAACCCTGACAAAATGTTGAAAGAGTATCAACACGATGTTTGGCCAGGAAACTCAAAGGGTTACTCTGGATTGATTGTGGCAACCTTCGTGAGCCTGATTTTATAAACACGTGGTCCGCGGCCACTGGTATTCTCTCCTGGACTACCGCGAGCAGTTTCGTCGGACAGACTGACATTGAACTTCAAAGTTACGGCAAGTGTTCGTTGGACATTCTACGGCAGGAATAACGCAAATCACATACCTCTTGACTCCCGCTGGATCCAAGGGGCAATTCTCTTGGGGCAAACATATTTTTGCGACCATCGTATACTGCCGGAGGGGTGAAGACGTCGGGAGCATCGATCTTTTGTAGATGATCGATTAACTCCAAATTAAGTCTCGCAGGTAAAGTTTTCTCGGAGGGCGAGATGACTACAGTGGACATCGTCAATAATCAGCATAAGTGGTTATAGACCCGTGGATGGTGAGCTCACCAACTGATGTTGGCCATAGCCAATAAAGAACGATGTGCCACTAATCAGGATGATCAGCCGGGCTGGTGATGAACATGGGGCGCACCATCATAGTGATGAATGTTACTCTCGGGCGAAGCCATGGCAAAGAAGTTGGACAAGACGGTGATTGCTCTACCAGCTGTGCCGTACCCCGATCGCCGCACCCCGACGGCTTGAACATGAGCACCTGGGAGTGCGCCACTCGCGGGTGGTGCCGACGAGGTTGGCCTAGCTGCTGCACCTGGTGACCCCCCGCGTGGAGGACCACCACGCGGGGGGCCACCGCGACCACGGCCACGACCACCCCTGGCTCCAGGATCTCCTCGCGGAGGCATATTGTTTCAAGAGCAAGGAGAATAAAAATCGATGGGAAGATGGACGTTCGAGTGAGAGAATTGAAGAAGGCGGCGTGTCGTTCTTATACCCTGTGGGTTAAGTGGCCTTTGGTCAGGAACGCAAGTTTGTATATGTTGTGTTCCGTGCATACTGCGATCTTCTGTGTTATCGATGAAGTGCTGCGAACAGCCTCATGTGTCTACTTGCGTATGTACATCCATCCGCCTCCTCCAAAAGGAAGTGGCTCAGCACCTCATGCAAGCCTCAACCAGCTCATGATTGCCGAATGAGCAGGTCCTCCAGCAACAAATGGTGCACCATGGCTACCGTCTGGGTCGAAGTAGATCCCTTTCCGAACGCCGTGACTACTAAGATAACGCCTGACGCGCTGCAAGAGAAGTGAGACTATGCTCGACCTCACGACGATGAACAACTCACCTCTGCGTTCAGAATTGCGTCCTTGCCTCCCAATACCACAAGCGTTTTTTTAGGGTCGCGGGCATTCGGAATATCTTCAAACCATAGAGAATTCGACGACCAGTCAAAATGGCGTTGAATTGTGTTCGCAATGCCCAGTTCAGTTCCTACGAAGTACCTCATCAATAACTCCAGGCCCTGGAAGGAAGGTCAAGGCATTGCTGGTGCGTGCGTGTCGATGATCGTACCGTAGAACACTGGCTGTACAAGAAGTTGTAGCACATGTCTGGAAAATTGGCTCCGCATCACGCCACACTCATAATATTGGTCAACTCACCACCTTCCCAACAACAAAATGTGACAGGGTCTACAAAACACGAGCGTACAACCATTTCTGGGTGAGCTTTGAGGAACCATGCGTGAAGAAAGGAACCACTTGTAGACACATTCAGATGCGTGAGTGAGTTCGACAGAAGGTGCACCTACTTGGAATGGCTAAGTATAACAATGCCTTGTGATAAGCCACTTTGTGACAAGAGACCATGGTCTTCTGACGGGGACACCCAACCCAACTCCTTCAGAAGACCGGATAAACGAGTAGTCGTATCACGTCTATTCATTGGTTTCAAAAACCTGGGATGGAAGATGTCCTGACTAACGTTAGGTTGTATGGGTATAAGGATAGGCCGATCAGAGAAGTTTTGGAGAAGATCATAGATGAGCAATTTGTATTGCATTAGGCCAATACCGAGTCCGTGAAAGAGCACGACGGGGCGACATCCACGAACAGGGTCCCAGGCTTTGGGTATACGAATACAATACCTGTACAAAAGACCGATGATTAAACTTGAAGTGTTCGCGAGGGTGGGGCTCACTCTAGGCCTTCATAGCAGTCAAAGTGCACACCGTACATCCGTTCTAACCATCTTCTGAGCATCCAATTGGTTGCAAATACCATTGCATACCAGAGGAATGGTCTCGAGGTGACGTTCAACTTGTCAACCGTGAGCAGAACGGGCATAGCACCGGAACTAGGACCGTCTGGAATAGACATTCCTGCACGATTTTCAATCTGCCTGATGGCCTCGTCAAGAATGTTCCGATGGTGATCGGGCAGTAGGTGTGAAGCAGGGAGTGAGCTGTTGTAGAATGCCCAGTAGAGGTACGCGTAAAAATCTTGCCTCCTGATGGATGACCATGTAGTTCTCCGAAACCTGAAGGGGAGATCGTTAGCCGTACGACGGGGCGCAAACTCGAATGGGTGAATACCATGTTCTCATGCATTCGCGAAAATCTATAGCGCGAGGGTCGTCAGGCTGCAACTGAGCGAGTTGCTCGGCCGGACTGCCTGACCGTTCGACATCAAGGGACTCTTCATCGACGGCGAGATCGGCGAGACCAGTTTTCAAGACGCGTTCGAAACCTGCCTGGAGTTCGGCCAAGTTGCATGGGCGGGTCTGAGGAAGACTTGAAACGGATCGAACAAGATTATAATGATAAATGCTAAAGAAAACCTGGGAAGGGCTGGTTGAAACGCGTCAAGAACGGAGTGAGATGGAAAGGTACGTACCTCGCAGAGGGCGGCTGCAATGTAGAGTCTATACTTCCAGCTGTAATACCATAATTTAGTATTATATAGGGTATATATAACGAAGGACCAAGAGAAGGGTATGACGAGCCAGAGTGGAAGGACGAGAAAGAAAAGAACGAGATAATAAGAACAAGTTCGAGGAGGAGGGACATAAGGTATATCGTCTGCCTGCATATTCTATTGATTAGTGACCGGGCGAGAATGAGAAGGGAAACACTTTACAACGGCACGTGGTCGTCGTTCCGATTCTTCCCTTGTTTTCTTTCTCGACCATACCACACATGCTCCGCAACGCCCTCGCATCGGCGACGCGTCCTGTTGTCCAGCAGTCCGTATGTGTGTCGTTATTGCACCCAAATCCGAAAACTAACAGCGCACCAAGAGAGCTGCGACTACCCTTTCTGCCGGTTTTCCAAGGGTGACGCAACGTGCAAGTCACACTTTCACCCTCTCGCGCATGACCTAACGTCCCCTAGTCTCCAACGAAATACGGTGGTGTCTACACCGTAAGCATTTAGCACCCTCACCATCACTCACCGTTTACCCCGTGTATCAGGTCACGCTCATCCCTGGCGATGGTATCGGCGCTGAAATCACCGACTCTGTCAAGGAGATTTTCGATTATGTCAACGCACCCATCGAATGGGAACAATACAATGTCTCCGGCATGTCCTCTGCAGGTGAGGACCTCTTCAAACTGGCAATGGAGAGTCTCAAGCGCAACCGTGTCGGCTTGAAGGGTAAACATTTTCATATCCCACCTTCGTCTCCACCACTGATTCGCCGATAAGGTATCCTCTTTACCCCCATCTCCCAGTCTGGTCATATTTCCTGGAACGTCGCTATGCGTCAGCAACTCGACATTTACGCCTCCGTTGTACTCTGCAAGTCCCTGCCTGGATTCCCTACTCGCCACTCCAGCGTCGATTTTGCCATCATACGAGAAAACACCGAGGGTGAATACTCGGGCTTGGAGCATCAGAGTTACCCTGGTGTCGTCGAAAGCTTGAAAGTCATGACGAAAGCCAAGGCAGAACGTATCTCCCGCTTCGCGTTTGACTTTGCCCTCAAGAACGACCGCAAGGTGTGCATCATGATTTACCGTACCATTTTCAAACATAACCTGCCATGACTTGCAGAAAGTCACCTGCATTCACAAGGCCAACATCATGAAGTTGGGCGATGGGCTTTTCTTAAACACCTTCCGTAAAGTCGCAGAAGAATACAAATCTGCAGGTATCGAGGCCAACGACATGATAATTGACAACACGTGTGTCGCCCTACGAATGCCACGTCAAGTCCAGCTCTTATTTTTCCTCTAGTTCTATGCAGCTCGTGGCGAAGCCAAGTCAATTCGACGTCATGGTGATGCCCAACTTGTACGGCGCAATCATTTCCAACATCGGAGCGGCGCTTGTCGGCGGCCCCGGCATTGTTCCTGGTTGTAACGTCGGTTCGGTATGCATATGTGCCTTCTTGACTCGAGGATTGTCGTTCAATATACCTCTAGGATTACGCTCTTTTCGAGCCTGGATGCAGACACGTAGCTTCTGATATCATGGGAACGAACCGCGCAAATCCAGCGGCCATGATTCTTAGTGCTACCATGATGCTTCGACATCTCGGGTAAGCACAACCGGTTCGCCCCTTGGATGTCTGATGGACTGCGGCACAGCCTCGATTCGATTGCTAACAACATTGCGGGTGCAACGTTTGATGTCATTAATGCAGGCGAAGTCCGCACTGCAGACATGGGTGGTAAGTGAATCGTGCTTTGGGGATAACTCGACTCAATCTTTCTAGGTGCTGCAACGACGTCGGAATTCACTGCGGCTGTCATAAAAAAGCTATGATATCCAGGTGCCACATCCTTCAAGTGATGGGTCTGCGCTTCGATTTGTTACATAGATGTAGATACAGGGTATTACTACACTCGAAACCAGCACCTTTCAATATTTATGGAGTACTTTGGATCCATGTAACTCAGGGCAGCTCATCGAGGGCAACCTCGTATTTTTGCAGAGGCAAATACGTGCTTTTTGTCCGTGGTGATCCTTTCGAAAGTCATGGGATCGGTTCTTGGTTGTCATGCCGGGCATCTGACGCGCACGACAGTTCTCTCCCTCACTTCTTCCTTAGAGACAAGATGTGTTCACAACGAACCTCCCCCTTCTCTCCCCATCCGTCTACTGTCGGTCTAAAATTGGCATAAAGTGAAAATCCGACATTGTTAAGCTCTTGTGGGGGATAACTTTCTGCCAAGAGGCGCAGCGCACCGACAATGTACGGCGTGGTCTGTTGAAGGGCACGGGAAATGTATGAGAACGCGGTGCTTGGCAGCGCAGGCGAGCCGCTAACGAGTGCTCTCCACTTAAAGAATTGTGTCTGGTAAAGTGGTCTGTCCGGAGGTCAGCGAGGTTACGTGAAAAGCGTCCACTCGCGCATACGCACATTCTGTGTTGGGGTCGCAGTGAGAGAGGCTCGGCTCGCAGAGTACTATGAACTCACCGTCTGCCCATAAGATCCACGTACGGTTGTTGTTCACCCGAAATGGGTTCGGCCTCTTTCTTCCTGCGTTGGTCTATGATCCCGAGAGAAAGGCCCTTGGCGGCTGCGTTCATCTCCGTATACACTGACCCTGCAACGATGATGGAGATATCTTGCGGTGATTATCCATGTACAAGGTGAGCCAACACTTACCAATACTCAGAGCTTCCTCCCTCTCAAAACCGAGACGCTCCGCAACAATCATTGCCCATGCAGTCAAGAGCGGCGCGCGATTGACCACTGTACTCTTCACTTTCAGGACCTCACGATACGCATTAGTCTCGAGACCACCGAGATAAGTAAAAGACGAAAAAGCCAACCTCATCGTCCAAGACATCGTTGAAATCCATATTTCCGAATGTGGACCCCTCGTCAGGAGGCATCTCGGGAAGGAACTTGCTCACGTCGTCATTGCGTTTGCGTTTTTTCTTTGGTGTAATCTACCCAAGCAACCCTAAGAACAGTCGTCGGGCATGAGAAAGTGGTGCATACTAATGTTTGCACGGTACCGGGGGGTCCGCCGGGGTTACTGCCCGATGACCCTGCTGAGGGCTGCTCGAGGCCTGGTTCGAGTTTTCGGATAGATCTAGTATACCCGGCTTTGCGTACAGCGGCGAGGACGAGCCTGCGAAGGTCTTTGTCCTCGATACCGAGCATCTGTAACTTGGCGTCATCAAGCTGAGCTAAAAGAGCTGGTGTGTTGTATTCTTTGAACCTGGGCTGGGTTCAGGAAAGGCATTCGTACCGGGTAAGCCAGGCGAGACAGACACTTTACTAGCTACGGCCATTGCCTTTGAAACGGGAACATTGCTGCTCGCCAAAAACTTGAGGAAGTCGGGCAGGGTGAGTTTCTTGTCCATGAGGGAACAGTGCAAAGATAAGCAATGTAAATCCGTAGAATACCGATACTTCAACTGTACATTGGTATAACGCCGGTGTTGCTTTCTACTCTTCCCTCGGTTACACATCCTCACCTCACTTGTCCAGACAGGTGGTCTCCACGATGATGCCCGTGACACGATAAGGATCTTTGTTCATTCATGGTCAGGAAGGCAATACAAGCTACACGCAGACCAGGGACAGACATACCAATGTTGGAAGCGGGACGACGATCTTCCAAGTAGCCATGGCCCTGGGCAGCCACGTGCCTTGGGATACGGATGGATGCGCCACGATTGGCAACACCGGAACTGAAGTCACCAATGTGACCAGTCTCATGACGCCCCGTGAGACGTAATTCATTGTCCTCCCCGTAAACAGCAATATGTTCCTCGTGACGTTTTGAGAGTTTTTCAATCGCCTCATCAATGTATTTCCTTCCTCCTGGTTCACGCATAGGGAGTGTGCTGTAGTTGGTGTGGCAACCAGCGCCATTCCAATCACCCTGGAGAGGCTTGGGGTGGAAGGAGACCTTGATACCCCATTGCTCGGCGATGCGAACCAAGAGGTAGCGTGCGATCCAGAGATGGTCACCCATGGAGATGCCTTCACACGGACCAACCTGGAATTCCCATTGGGCGGGCATCACTTCTGCATTGATACCACTGATGTTCACGCCGGCATACAGACAAGCACGGTAGTGAGCCTCGACGAGGTCACGGGCAAACACCTTTCCAGTACCTGATAGGATGGTGAAGGGAGATCAAGAAGGTGCGGGAGCCGAAATACCTGCACCACAATAATAAGGACCCTGAGGACCGGGGAAACCACCGAGTGGCCAACCGAAAGGAGTGGTACCATCTCCGCCGAAAAGGGTGTACTCCTGCTCAAGACCGAACCAAGGTTTGGCATCCTTTGCAAGTTCCATGACCTTGGCAGCGTGATGGCGATAGTTTGTCCTGTTAGGAGTACCGTCGTTGTTGTAGGTCTCTGCAAGGACGAGGATGTTGTCACCGCCACGGAAGGGGTCCTTGAAAATCGCAGCAGGACGAAGGTAGACGTCAGAGTCGTTCCCGGGCGCCTGATTGGTAGAGGAACCGTCAAAGTCCCAGATGCGGAGTTGACCAATGTCGGTGATTTTCTTCGAACAGGTCTGTGGGGGGATGTCAGGAAGGAAGGAAGAGTGTAAGAAAGAACGGAACTGGCAGTAGTTTTGGAGCGGAGACCGCCATCGCCATCGATCCAGACATCTAGGGAGTTCTGAGGAGGAAGGACATGGGTAGGACAGGGACATACACTCGGCCTGGATTTTGTCGCCTTGTGGAAGGGCGAGGTATGGAGCGAGGAGATCGTTTCGGTAAGTGTGCGGGGAGGAAGACATTTGGGGGAGAACACGACAGACGAGATATCCAGCGCATTGCCTTTATATAGCTGTTCAGGGTGAATTGAGGCTGTGTTGACATTTATTTGCGAGAACTGCGGAATTGAATGTGATTGGTCGATAACAAGTGGCAGGTGCCATCGTGATAACGGAAGAGTCTATCAACGTCGAATAGCCTGGCGCCGACGTCCCCCTCCCTTGCTCGCTGGTGCACGTCTCCCCGGCGTCTCGCTCACTGCACCACCCACTTCGCTCTCTTCCTCGTCCGACTGTGTTCTCCGCACGAGCCCACCCACCAGGGACACAAACCATGTCCTCGAAATCGCAGGCGGAGTCGCCGTCGACGCATCCAGCAAATAGACCTCTGGTCCATCGCACTGCCAACGTACGTATACGTCAATCTGTCCCCTTGTAGCATCGACAGACATACGATATAGGCTTCGTTTCCATCCAC
The DNA here is from genome assembly GCA_038088635.1 of Veloboletus limbatus. Taxonomy (NCBI): domain Eukaryota; kingdom Fungi; phylum Basidiomycota; class Agaricomycetes; order Boletales; family Boletaceae; genus Veloboletus; species Veloboletus limbatus. The sequence continues at coordinate 32,804 of JBBPJJ010000105.1, forward strand.
AATCACGTCGATCGTCTTGCCTGGCACAACATTACCCTCCTCGCTGATGCGTGGCCCGCCACCAAGATTGACTTTGACCTATCATGCCAGCAAACACTCATCACTAGGCGTCGTCGTTTTGAGAACACTACCCACCTTGCGGCGCCCCTCCAATGGTATCATCTTTGGCCCCCATGCTGCCAGCCTTGCGTCATGCACCGTCTGGCGCACCTTTTCAAGATCCCGTTTGTAGTTCATCTTCTGCACGAGATATTGCAGCCCACTTGTTAAAACTACCAAGAACGTCAACACCGTCTGCAAAGTATACTCTCCAGCTAGCCATTCATCACAACGCAATCGTCGTACTTACCAAAAGCCCCGGTCGGAACCTCGAGTAATAGTATCCAGTCCCTCTCCATTTTGGCACCCCGTTTTTGTAGAAAAAGTCGTACCTCGTATGCAATATCAACTGCGCTGCTATGCATTGGGTATGATCACACCAACCGTTTGCGGCCCTCTGGATTCCTCAGTATATTGGCAATAACACCAAGTCTTGCAAATCGTTCCTGTATACCCTTGACACCCGGATTCTTGTCAGGACTATGAGATATCATTAGCCATTTTACAAAAACCTTCAATGGACAGATCTGACTGCAGTTGCATGCTTTTCTTCCGGTATGCTTTGTTGATCTCCGCGAGAGTCGCCGTTGGAGGGACATCTAGCCAGGAGTAAAACGTCGTTCTCTTTCCTGTATCATACCATGACAACACGTTCAGCTCGAGACAGCTGTCTGACATCATAAAGGATGGACCTTCGGCTGCTTCTAGGGCACCAACGATATCAAAAATTTCATGGTCTTCCTGGAATGGATGTCTGAATATAGCTATTAACCGAGCACCTTGCCAGCTTGCTTGCCTTTGTCCACCTGTTCAATGTAGACCAATTTCGTCAGTCGTTTCATCGACTCCAATGAAGACATGACTCACGCAAATCCCGCTGTCAACAGCACCGCCAGTATGGCAACGAAGAGGACAAACCTCATCTTGTAGTCACGAGTTCAGAGTGCACAAGAAAAGAAGGCAACTGTTCCCGACACGCGTGGTGCGAGGCTCACGTGATCCATTCTTGCGTTTCGCAGAGGTGAGTGACCACTGCTTCAAGACCCACCGCTGTCATGACACCTCGTCAAAGATGCTTCATATGTGGGTCCCGGAAGTGGCGGAAGAATGCTGTAGGCCTAGTAACCTGCAGTGAGGGTCACGTTCTTCAGGTGAGCATTCTTTGCGACGCTGGATCAGCGTGACATATCATTACACCTCTTTCGCGTATGGTAGCATTACATCAATGAGTCCGAAGAAGTAGACGGTGTGGGCACCCATGTGATGAAGAAACGTACTCTCAAGTCTAGTCGAAACAGGATGCAAAGGGCAAGTGGAGCGCACCCGAAACGTATGCCATCTTAGTGACCCACTCATGGTGGATGCTCATCATAAAAGTCCAGTCTATCATGGTGATAGGGCCCGTTTTCATTATTATCAATGCCTCCAACTGCTCTTTCGGAAACAAGTAGCGGCATTGATAACGCTCTGGAATCTCCCTCCCGAGTTTGAGGTGTGTCAGCTCCCGGGTCTTGTTGACTGTGTAAACATAATCATTCTGTCAGACGATTTGCAGGGACTTGTGGGCATTTCATCTCAATCTCATCCCGAGTCCACCGCCCGCAGAGCCTTTCCATTACACCCGAGAGCAGGAAGGGTATCAGCGTGAACCCGATGTGATTGGAAAGGGGGACCATTGTCCATCGGGACCCGAGAATGACGGGGATACCCACTTTCTGGAAGACACTGTTCCGGCGCGCGACGGAAACTTCTCTTCGAGCGAAGATGAGCTGCTTGCTCCAGAATTTGCAGCGCTTCTGGAAGAGAATTCTGAAGACAGTTCATCAGACGATGGATATCCCGGTGACCAGCCCCGTTCTAGGAACGACGTATATACCTCACCCAAAAATCCCTTTGTAAGCCGCTCAGATCGACCTGAGAACACGATCGCAGTGCTTGTCCTGGCTTGTTGGACCATGAGGCTGCCAGTCGTTTATATGGATTTCATAAAGTAAGCCACGTTGGAACCTCTCCTTTATCATCGCGTATGAAGTGATGCTGACGGCGTCCCACCCAGTGCCATCGAATCACACTCGCTTCCGTATCTTGATCATGTTCGCTTTTTCCCATCGTCCCTTACACGCTACCTCACAAAGCATGCTGTTCAGGCATTGTCTCCTCATGTATGACTTCATGTCCATCAGTTATGTCGATGCTAAACGAACGACGTGTAGTATGCGCCAAAGACATTGTCTTTGCATCGCCTTGCCGCCCATCTCGCCAGCCAATGTTATGACACATTTGGCGTTGTCATCCCGAAACTCAATGCTGCTCCGGTCCTTTGGCGTGTCGTGCAAGAATGCTTTTGTGGCACTCGTACGCATACTCGTTCAAAAAATTGACCTCTCAACAATGAAATCGTTGTTCAGCGATGCTGTATGCCTTGACCAAGAGGGTTGGAAATGTGCTTTCTCTGGGATTATCTCTCCAGGATTTATCAGTGCTTTCGCTATCTAGTACCAGAAGAGGAGACACGGAGAGCCAGAAGCATGACAATGCACCGCCTGACATTTCCCTCATCGCTACTGCCATCGTGGTGCTCAAACTCGTGTACGGCTTAGATGGGAAGCAAAGGCAAGGGTCATTACGTGCAATTGATCACATCACGGACTGATCAGCCGATGCTAGGCTCCCAAGAAATTCGGCTGACGCCGCGTGTGCATTTCCTGCCGTGACTGAATTCTTGGCGGCCGTCAAGGAGGCAGATCATGCCGAAAGTCGTGTCAACAGCCATCGGTTTGGCTCGCGAGTGACTCTGTTTGTGTCATGACGCGTTTCATGTGTGTCGTGATCTCAAAGTCGGTACAGGTCTGTAGACGATCTGGACGACGTGGCCTTGGACGAATATCTTGATTTCTGTCAAAAGGTATTAGTAGACCCGAAAAAGGATGGTGGGTGGTTTCGCGAGGCCCAGGACACACGTGGTACTGAAAGCACATGCGCACGGAAACAGAACACCGCGTTATCGACAACTATTTTCCATTGGCGAATGGGACAGCAGATCTGACGCGAGACGAGCAACTTGGTCTGAGAGGACGAGGATGCTCGTCAACGAGGACAAATAGCGCTGACAACGGCATCCTCGAGCCGGGTGAAATGTACACGATCTACGACGCTAAAGATGTACTGGGAAATCTTCCGGGCGATTTAAACATGATCATTCAGAAGTCGGCGCGATGGGCAGGAATCGATTGCGACTTCATGTGCGGGGTGGTGGAGCGGTACGAGCGACGGCTGATGCGATGGTGGAATGACAATCGACAGGGACGGAAGGAGGGAGATTAAGGGCGCGGTCCGGGATATCTTTGACTGTGCATGCGACCGTTTGATTCGTCGGCTAATTCGGTACCAGGGACGTTTAACGGTAGTGCTCATGTCAGTCCCATTTGTAATGCTCTAAACCAGTCTGCACCGCTCCTTTCTTCTTCACCACCACCGCACCCGATGCGCAGACTGGCCTCCGTCGTCTTTGCAGCCTCTTCCAGGCGCAGCGACAAGTCAGATGCGCCCCCGCCCACCTCATCCGCTGGTGTCGTCCGTAAGAAGTCTAGGATATTCTCCTCCCTCTCGAGAAAACCGACAGACACACCATCCTTACCCCCCCTCGTCGCCAGCGACCTGGTAAATTCATCCTCCTCCTCATCGAGTGGTTCAACTACCATCCGCACACCCGACGATGACGGCCTCCCACGCACACCAAGCAAAAAGGGCAGCTGGAAATCGTGGTTAGGGGGAAGGAACGCTCCAGGTAGCGATCATCCCGAGGAACACCATTCGCCCCCTTGGCAATCATCCCAAAACATTCCCCACCCTCCCAAGCCCGGCTCCAACGCAACGGACGATACATCCTCGCAGTCCGACGACCCATATGACAAACCGGACGATACTCTCACTCCATCGTACTCCCCTCAACTAATGGCTACCGCGCGTGCTGATATGCGTACGGTGATCATGAACAGTCTTGTGCATGAACCTACCTCGCCTCCACTGCTCCATTCACCAGACGCCATCTCTTTCCCTCGCTCGTGCCATAATTCCCGACAGCTTCGCCGTCGTGAGACATTAGAGTCCGAACTGCACAAAAAAACGCTTCTAGCCCGTCTATCCCGTCTATCTCCCTCCGAAGAATTATCAATTGCTCCTCTTGCATCAAAACCGATTCCTCGGAGACTACAACCCCATCACGATTCTTGGGATGATGTTTTCCCATCAGCCGATTCTGTGAGTCTTCGCAGTGGCGGCCTCGAGAATTGGGTTTCGCGTCCCTGCTTTGAGGACAGGCTTCAGCTTTGGACTTGTTCGGACTCCGGCGAAATTATCCGTACTCGAGTTCCGGGGTCTCATCTCGGGGTGGCTGCGTTGGAGTTTTCGGAGTCACTCGAGCTGTTGGCTGGTACGCTGTTGGAAAGCGACGAAGACGCGGAGGCAGATATCGAGTTCGATCCTACCTCGGAGTTCACACTGCCATCTTTGGCTTTAAGTGCGTACATTCCTTTGAGCGTTATTATGCATGCTCAGATTCTACCTGTAGATCTTGATTCTCCTGCAACTCAAGCGAAAGAATCGGTGTTGGAGCCGCTCTTTCCCCCATCTGACCTGTCGCAATCCGATGATCCACCCGCTAAACAGTCTCCTTCACCACAGCCTAGTATTGTCTCGCTGACGTTGCCCAGTGCTCCGTCACTTGCGCGACGACCTAGTGAGCCGACGACTTCCGGATCCGCAACTACAAACGATCCCGCTCCCAAACGAGGGGTCCGGTTTGCAGATGATGACGGCAAGGACGATCAGATACCATTGGGTTATGTTCTTCGCATCCGGAAGAACAAGGAACAGAAGGCTCGGTTCCTCCGTGAAGAGCGGGAACGTCGGCATCGAGCAGCACAACTTCCCACGGAGAAACGTCGAGCAACTGTTCCGTCGCAAGAAAATCGAGTTCCGAGAGTTGCTACTCATCGCCCTCCCTCACGTCCCCTGATCTCCCTGCATGAACGATTAACATCGCAGCAGCCGGCGACTGTATCACAGGTTGTCCGAGAGGAAGAGCGTCTTCGTCTGGAAGCCGCAAAAATAGAGATGGAAAAATTACGAAGGTCTAGAGAGCTGGCGAGGAGGCAGGCAGAAGAACGGGAGCGTACATATACCGAGGAACTTCAAGCCACACGAGCTCGTCGTGAGGCCTCTCGTGCTGGGCGTCCGCTCGAGTCGGCATCATTGTCTTCGCGGGTCCATGACCGCGACTACTCTGGGTCGCGAGATTCGATGCATGCCTCGCTTCGAAGGTCGAGCATGTCGCACAAACATACACCAGAGTTGGTATTAACACCCGTCTCACCCCATGAGGGTTCTCCTTCAAGCTCAGTACCGGCTACACCCGGAAGTCAATACAGTCTCTCGAGACCGCCCTCGATTTACTCGTCTCATACGGCGTCATCAGAGGACGTCAGGGGACGAGATAGTAGACATTTTAGTAGACGCATGTCTGTGGTGTCAGACTCGGCGAAAGGGGTGCCACTCAATCCGTCATACGATCCCCGCGCTTCATTTAACCCATACGCATGGACGAATGTCCCACCCGTCCCTGCAATCCCGCCGGTCCCTGCAATGCCTGCTATTCCCATGGTGAATGGCATCCCGTTTTACGGGATGGACATGCCGTTGCTTCCTCCAACTCCCCCATTCATGATGAATCAGTTTGGCACTCGTTCTCGCTCGTACACTGGGTTTTCAGGACAACACTCCCCTCTCCAAAGTTCGGTTTCGCTTCCCAGAAATGAGAATTCTGAGGCGGTGAACTCCTCAGTGTCGCATCAAAGACGTTCTAGTGACGATGCTACTCGGATTGCAAAGACACCAGGAGATCCTCGATCATGCGGCTACAATGATGTTCGAGCCAGCAAAACGCCTGTCTCCATGTATGGCCTTCCATCGCAGAGTAGCAAACGCTCGAGTTGGCTGCCACCCGAACAGAACCCGACAAAGAAATCGTCGTCGTTGAGACCTCTGTCCGGCGTATACTCTCCTGGAGCACCTTCCCACGTGCGACGGCGGACTGCTGCATCTTAGTGGACTGTTCTTGTTCCCCTTAGCATAAGACCCTCACATTTCCACCGAAAACAGCGGATTCCATTCCTTCGGACCCACTCATTTGATACCCTCACCCTCGGAACCAATCACGATCCTCTTATAGTCATACCCCAGGTCATGACACGCGACGTCGACGCACACTATGGATATGTTCTCGCTTAATTTCTCCCGTCGATGCAGGGTTTCTCTTTCTTTTAAATCACTGGACGCTTTGGAACACTGCCGAGTTTCAGCTTCCTTGCATATTGCAGTCACGTTGGACTGATTTCCATGCTACGCCATTTAGTCCTCATGCATGTTTATTTATCGGGGTTCCCACTTTTGCTCGTCGATATAC
>JBBPJJ010000106.1:1312-16764 GCA_038088635.1 Veloboletus limbatus
GCGTAGAACAGACTTCTTCGAGGACTCTTGCATTTCCCCAGCTATGATGAGTTCGTCCAGGATCTATGGGACATGTAAGCGACTCGCAGGATATGCGCAAAACAGTACCTACGGCATACGCCTTTTGAAAATTAAAGATGCTGCAAGAGCCATCACGATACGTTCTGAGACCCCTTGAACATTCCGACTCACAGGTCCAGCTCGCATACCTGTCAGGGTTGCGCGGTCAGGAATCCAAACGAATCCAGGTGGAAGGGACTGACGTACATTTCCAAAGTACCTGTCCAAGACCTCCACGTAGCGGTGGATGATCTCCAGTGTGATGAGTTCGTTGTCAGCCGAGCTAATCCCGCAGACGAAGAACAACGAGGCGTATCTCCGGTAAACGACCTTTGTGTCTGCGAGACAGCCACACGGACCCGTATGCAGTCAACATCCATATCCCCGCCATCCCAGTCAATCACACGAGCAGGCGAGAAGGCTCGGTGCTACTCACCCTTGTACTCTAAAAAGTTGCACATCCGCGTGCGTCGAGCCAAGACCAGCTGGGTAACGTCTTTCACGATCTTGGCCTTGGCTTTCGGTGCCATTGTTGTAAACCATTTCGCAAGGCGTACTTTCCCTGATGATGGAGATGTTACTTGTCGTCTTTCAGTGAAACGCTGGACGAGCCTTGTCGTGACACGAGTAGGATGTAGTTGATCATTGCTAGCAGTGGCTGTGTACAAGGTAGCTACACAGTTGGAGACGAGCAAATGGTACTAAGACTGCCACATTCACCGATTGCAAAGGACATCTAACATGACGAACATGCGGCCACGGTCGACAGCTGTCCACTACATACAAGAGACCAGTCAGTACAAGAGTCTCGGTCGAGCAGAATGGGTGGAATCAGATTAGATCAAGAAACACTCATCGGGCACCACTTGCTCGCCAAGGAGATACGGAGGGTGCCCTCCAGCCACTTTTTGTCGTCATTGAATGTCTGAACAGAACAAATACTTACCAAAGTTTCTACTTTTTGCGCCGCTGGCTGACCAGAGGAGAGGAATCCGGCTGCAAAGCCAAGGGTGGCGCATTGGAGAGTGGAGAAGAGGAATCTAAGACTGCCAATCTTCTCTTCCTTCGCAACTCCCAATAGTCGAATAACCAGGTCTGCACCAGCCCAAATGTAGCCGATGTCACCCAGTACAAGACAACGCTCTGCCAAGTTGATGAGTCAGAAAAAAGACACAGTGCAGAGACAGTAATTATACCCCTGGAACCATCGTTGCAATGAGGATTCGCCCGACAGATATCAATCTGAGAGCGGACTTGATAATCTTTTGCGGTTCAATCACCCTTTCGCCTGTTGCCACTTTCTCCTCCTTCCACTTCTGCACTTTGACCTCACGTTCACGTTGCTGGTCTGTCATGAACCACCTGGAACTCTCCACATTGGCCAATGTAATGGAACCAAGTACAATCGGCAAGGTTGCGGTTGGATCGGGATGCACGAGCGTGGAGAGAGTGAGAAAGGATTCGGAGTCGAGTGGTGTGGGGTGCTGCGCTATGTGTGCAAGCACGATAGAGCACCCAGCGAAAATGGGTAGCTGAGTGAGGGGTGGTATGACCATCGTTGTCATCGGGTGACACCGATATTCTGCAAACAGTTCTTTCCGGCGGGCTGCCACCTGACGAACAGAGTTCAGTTCGCGTCTGTGAAACAATGTGTGATAGGACCATACGGCCTGCTTCATTCTAGTACGGTGGATCGTTTGCAGCTCCTCCTTCGTACCTCGCACTTTCTCCCTCTGCATGTTTGCGAGTACGCTTTTCGCGACCGCCGGTCCTTCTAACTGCAGACGAGGCAAAACCTGTTCTTCAGCCCTCCACTGTCTTCGCTTGGACTACACGACATCAGCGGAGAACTTGCATGGGGTGCAATGAGTAAGAATTATTCACCCATACTGAGAACGGAACGGTGAACACGAGTCGAGTGAGCACCGTGCAGAGGATAATTGTCGTGGAATATGCTGGCCATGAGGGAGGTATGGGAAGGGCAGTTGCGAGATCGAGGAAACCATCTTTGAGAACGTCTAAACTGACAAAGGTTCTCCGAGGTTGCCCATAGTGTGCTCTGCGAAGGGAACGAGGAACTGCCAACATCAACCGAATCCAAGTTCAATACACTTGAAAATTCGACACGTCACATTCTTATCAAAATTCTTAATGCTACTACAAGTATCACTTTCAGTCTTCCGCGTCCATGTCAATGACGCCATCTTCTGAGCTAGTCTCTGCTGGACAGTAGGTTGAGAACGCAAACGACTTTGCAAGGAAGCTCCCAGGGTTGAACACATGACAACCAGAATACGTCAACTTGTACTTTTCGTAGTTGTCGGCGAGGACGACCTTTTGAACAATGCCATTCAACCCCAAGTTGTCTGAATAATAACGCAGCGACTTACGGCTGTCGGTAATGGATACAGGCGTAATGTGTGATCATAATCGCATAACGATGGTTGTATCTGGGTCGTCAAGGGCGTCAGATGACTTTGGTCTAGGATTGTCTGCACGAGCTATGGAACGTCCACTCAGTATAGAGACAGGAACGAAGATAATATAACACAGCATACATATCTTCTCAGATCTTCTCCCATGACGTTGGGTTTGACTTCCACTGTGTTTCGCAGCATCCTCGCCATGGTATCTTCACGAAAAATCACAATCTCTTGCGCAAAAAATTTCAAACGGCAAGGATTACTCGCAAAGTGTATCCTTGGGACTTTTGCCCTAATCTGAGACGTGAAAGATGAGAGTATCGGTTTCCTTGGTAGAGTCACATTACTCGTCAGATCAAGCGGGCCGGGAACAAAGACAAAGTGAGTTGTACGAGTGATCTGAGGGTATGAGGCAATGAGTTGACCGAGGGAATCAAAGTTTTCTGTATGCCGAGTTTCAGTCCTTGATGCACTGTAAGTAGAACGATTTCTGACATGCCATGATATCGTTGAATATCCTGCCCACTCCCTTGGATAATTGATCGACTGGTGAAGTTCCCACACATGACAATAACTTTGGGTATGAAGCTGTTTTCAATGCAGTTGTCGAACATCTTTTGAAGTCCGATGAAGGTTTTGGGGTTGTCCAGCCAGACATCGGACAAGAAAAAGAAGTAGACATCCGAAAGTTCCTCCCGAACACGACGGGCATAGATTGACTAGATGCAGATTAGCTACGAATTACATTGACGAAATACAACGTACGTCTTCCAGCAGGGTGGTCGAACCCTTCCCGAGGAAGTCTATGTGACCATATATCGACCTACAAACATGAATGCTCTTTTCTGTGGCCATCATATCGGAAAACGACGTACCGAGCAGTCTCACGATCTTCGCAAGGTGGTTGACCCATAGCAATCACTTCCAAAGTACCATCTTCCGTATACTCGCCTTCTACGAGAGCAACACAGCCCTCGGTGTACAGTCCTTCACCGGGCTCGTCCTTTGTCAAAGTAAACATCGGAAGCTACAGAATAACATGGGCAATCCTACCAACTTGGATACCTCGAGTACAACGTTTCCGTCGGCGTCTTCAAGGCATAGCTTCCCTTCCATGTTATGCGCGAGCATGCCAAGGAGAAGGAACCTTTCTCCAGCTCTGCCTAGCAGGTGTTTTGTCGATTTCAACTGTCTCAAGATTCATGGGAATAGATCTCGCCTGATATCGTTGCATTGACCATACCGTCACGAGATGCTCTCGATCACGAGAGGGTAATGTAGAAGGCGAAAAATGTTCGTTACGCAGCACGCTCTGCTTGATGATATGAAGCCTGTTGCGCACGGAAGTTATACGTGACTCCGCTGTGCCAGACATTGTCGGTGGCACCGAGGATCTTCGGATTTTATGATGAAAGAAATGAAATGACGGGGAGAGACATACCTTTCGAAAGTTCCCCGTTCCTGCGACCAGTTCCAAGCTGGCATTTCGAAAGCATCGACTACATATAAATGACTTTCAGCATCAAGCAGCTCGGCTTCAGCGTGATCACCAGAGCCCTGATCTTGAAGTGCTTCGTATACTCTCTGGAGAATAGATAGAGATACCTTCATGGCGGCGTCTGCACGAGACAATCAGGAACACAACTGAAATGAGAGCTAGATACTTCACCATCTTGTCTATTATACTCTCTGGCAATTATCTCGACGGAGGACTCGATTTCTTCGTCTGCGATTTCATGATGATCAAGGATCTCCTCCAGGTACTGTAAGGCTTCGGGCCCAAGTGAATGGCTGTACTTGCGAAAGACCTGGAGAAACTGCAAGGGGTACTTGGAAACATAAAAAGATCATCGAACCTTGATTATGATTCGCTGATATGCATCAGTCATGCTGCGTGGCGGAGGATGACAAGCTTCAATGAAGTCACGCTCGGTAGTGAAGGTGAATAATTATATTAGAGCTGCGCGTCCGATAATGGAATGTTCAGCTGTCGTGCACAACGTTGATCATGTTTTCGACTCTGGACCTCGATATAAGACCGGGATCAGGCATAGGGATGTTTGAATTAGGTCCGTGGTTGTTTCCTTGCCAAGTCTGCAGTTTGACCTGATGTAAAGTACCGCTAGGCTCATCTCTCTGGTCAGTCATTTCCACTCTACGAACACTGCAGCATTTGTTTCCTCAAGTGGAGGTCAAATTCGACCCGGAGAACGCATCCACATCCCCAGTGATACTCCATCTGCGTCCGTACTTCGATCTGCTCTTCTCTGCTTATCATCAGCGACTGCACGCAATTTGCTTGAGAAAGTCAAGGGACTCCCATCCATCGATAGCACTAAAATACAAAGATTCCGTGATCTGTTCCGGCGGGGAACCATTGGTCAAGATTCAGATCAGCCGAACATTTGGTCCAACGTATCCAGGAGACGAGCTGAGGTATCCAGGTGTCTGGTTCAGTTTTGACGATGATACAATCAGTGAAGGCCTCAAAGGCAGCTCGTCGCACGCAATTGCAGATAATAGATCAAAGGAGGTTAAGCGTATCATTGTTACGCAGAAGGATGCGCAGGACGGGGAGCGCGATCCCCTCGATGAGGTTACTCTTTGTCCAATCATGTATGGTGATATTTCGCGAGCTATTGTCAAGGTAAGAGTGACACATGTCTACATATCCACGTCCGCCATGTTGCATCCGCAGATTAACAATGGCGTGGTCTTTCACTTCTATGGCGCTTCTGGCCCCTCTACTTTGTCTTTTCATGTCCGCTTGGGTGAAACAACTGCACAGGATCTCAATATCGATCTGGGAACACCATCCAGAATATTTTATAAAGATGACGAACGAATGGCAATTCATTCACCTAACCCGCAGCTAGAGGATGAGACCCAGAGTACAGATTGTGAGTCATGCGTTACAGAAGGATGGTGTCTTGTAACGGTCATCAGACTTTTATAATTATTTTAGTCATGGTATCGACTTCCTAATTTCCGGTCAAACGCACTTGGTACGGAAGATTATGCTACACTCCAACGTGGTGAGGGCGAGTCCAAGTATTTATTTGCTCAAGTTAAGTGGGTCGTTTCTAAGCCTGGATCGCCTTTATTCCAACAATATAAACGCTGCCCGTGGGAGCTAGAGGGAAAACCAGAGGATGATGAGGATGGTCAGTGATGTGTTATATTCATTCCATCAGAATGTAACTCAAACTGGCCAGATTCACCTCCAAGGATGCGCTTTACAGACAAAGTGAGGGACCAAGTCTTTGTTCGTCTTCCAGCGTCTCAAGGTATCTCAGTTTGAAGCGATCAGCCATTTTCTCAGCCCGAGGGATCCTCCACCATCCATGGTACACGATCGTACAGAATACGAGGATAACATTACGCTACCGAGTGCAACATCACGTAAGAATCTGTGACTTGTCATCGTGTCCTTGTTCATACGTTCGTGCAGGACTTTACGGTTACGATGGGGTGATATTGGAGGTGAACGAGGCATCCCAGGTTGTGGCCGTCACGTTGTTTTGACAGCAGTCATTTATTTATTTGTCCCCTTGTACAAGTAGCCATCGTCACATCTGATATTTACCACCCACGACTGTCAACTGGAAAAAACATCAGGCCATATCACTCTAAGCTCTTCTAAAGTACGGATCACTGCAATCCCTTCATTATCTGCAGCGGAATCGCCATCAGTTCCTAACTTCTTCTTCCGCCCGCCTTCTACGACGTCTAATCCGGCTTCGTGGAAGTGTGCGCATCGACCCCAGCCCAGCTTTTTAGCAGAGATCACATTTAATTTACTGTCGTCTACGAACAAGCATTTTGAGGGATCAGAAATTTGAGCAACCCTCATTGCCTATCGATATGATGACTGTGGGTGAAAGGTAAAATCCTGGGTGAATCCTCACATTGTGAAAGTACTCTCGTTCTGGTTTGCAAGTAAAGTTTGGTTGCTCGTAGTCACAGTAGACAAGCCCTTCTATCTGATCTTGGACATTCAGGATCTTGAGTACGCGATTGGCATGCTGGTATGTTGTCAGCACTGACACCAATTCTATTTGCAGGGCGTACGTATTTGTATGCATTTGTAAGGGCCCAAACGCGAACCTTTGTTCTGTCTAGGTCTTGAAACAGTTTCCTCAGTTGTGGATCGGGCTTAATATACTCTTCTAGGGGGAGAGTGCCATCACATTTCTGATCAAAATCAAGAGGGTCTGAGTAGCAGGGAAGTTATCATCAAAAGTCGAGTGCCATACGAACGCAATTACCTATGTCGTGATGCTGCGCGAGACCGCGTAGGGCAAGTCCGTATTGCTTGTAATACTTGTGATGCAATTCTGACGCTTCATCTTCATCGAGCCCCAGGGAGACGAAGTATGCTTAAGAAAGTGCATTCAAAAGCAGGTAGTATATATTGTGAACGAACGTACCATGGATCCGTTCGCCCATCGCATGCGATACATTGGCACTAGCAGAGTAGAGGGTGTTGTCTATGTCAAACCAGATGACCATACGGGAATCTTACAGAGAGAGAGAGAGAGAGACGTTTGAGGGGAAGAGATATGAGTAGCACTGAACACACCTTCCAAAGTCCCGTTCATGATTATAGAGTGGGTATCGCAGACGTGGTATATCAGAATCGATCGATAATGACATTGGGTATGTGATATATCGAGAATGTAGTTCACACGAATTAAACTCCGACTCAGCATCATCATCACTGTATACCCTCACCGTGGAGACCGACGACCTCGACCACAAAATCCTCAAGACTACCGACTCGTGAGTGCGATTTCGTCCAGGCCAGAGACAGGTCCAGGCAGACATGCTCGTGCACCACCATCTACCTGGTGGAATCCGTTGGATGTCTCGTTGGCACTTTGGATGTAGCGCTATCCCGGCTGACATCCGCGTCTTCAGATGGCCCGCAGCAAACAACTTGCATCCGGCCTTCCCGCTCGGCGCCCCCAGGCCGTTACTCGCCGTAGTTTGAAGGGCCTCAAAAAATCTGAGCCAGACGGCCCTGCGACCAAAGAGGTTCAGGTTGGCGGCGAGAAGAACGGCAGCACCCGTCTCGTGCCCACGTCAAAGGCACCTCGCTACTACCCCGCAGATGACGTCCGCCAACCAAAGAAAAGTCGCAAATCTCCCAAACCTACCAAGCTTCGCCCATCTATCGTTCCAGGGACCGTTCTCATCGTACTAGCTGGTCGTTTCAGGGGGAAGAGAGTAGTGTTCTTGAAGCAGCTGGAGAGTGGGTTGTTGTTGGTGACTGGTCCCTACAAGATTAACGGCGTCCCACTACGGAGATTGAACCAAGCATATGTCATTGCTACATCGACCAAGGTTGATTTGGAAGACTTGGAGGTAGGTGTCTTATCAACTCTCCACCAAACACAACTGATCGTCGCGGTAGGTTGACCCGAAGATTAACGACGCATACTTTTCCAAGGCTATCGTGAAGGGTGGGCTCTCTGCAGAGGCAGAATTCTTCGAGGATGGCAAGCCCACGCCAAAAGAGCCCTTCCCAGAAGCCAGGTCCGCTGACCAGAAGGAGGTAGACAGGGTGGTCACTACAGCTGTTCAGAAACAAGCCAACTTGGCCAAGTACCTGAAGGCGACGTTTGGTCTTACGAAGGGACAGTTCCCTCATCAGATGGTGTTTTGACGAGGAGACAGGGCCATGTGCTATGTATAAAACTATATTGAATTGCACTACACCTTTGGAGTCACGTGTACACCTTGAACCAACACGCTCGTTCAAATATGCCATCGGTGCGATTACTCCTCGCCAGTCTCGCTCTTGCTCTCGCTTCTCTCCTCTTCCTCAGATGGCGGCCCACAACCACCACCACCTGGATCTTACTTACTTCCTGGCCCATCGGCGTCCTTTTCTTCGCATACTTCGCTCGTGTTTACCTCGCACCCTATGTTCTCATGCGCTGCTCCAGTCATATTCGAGTCCGTAGCGTCAGCTTGCGCTCCATTCGTGGTCTATACTTTCGCAATGGAAACCGGACCTGGCGAATCGATCGTTTTGTATATTCCTACCGTTCCTCCACAGATGACGGCCCCAGAAGACTGTCATTCAGGATTGAAGGTTTCAAATTAGAGATCGAACCTCCCCCGATCCCTTGTCCACCTCCGCCGCGTGCAACCCATAGACGCGGACTCACACTTGCGGACCTTTCTCCGTCTCCTCTGGCACTCTACTTATGGTCCGTAATATCAAGTCTGTACATTATATTGGATCCCGTGGTTCGGCCTGTCATTCGCCTCGTCGTCACCATGGCACTCCACCAAGTCATTCGTTTCATCCCAAGGCTTACGGAAACAGTGCAAGTGGATATTGACCAAGCTGTTGTCTCCTACGTTGGTTCCCCTCAAGTCCAGTTCATTGCGCAGAATGTTACATTCAAGGGACATGTTGCCTTTGCTCAGAGCCCTCAGTTTCACCCTATCAGACACTATGTCCCGTCAAGCAACCAGATGTTGAGCGCACGGGCTCTTGCGATGGGTGCTTGGAAGTCACGTCTTTCCAGCGGTTTCCGCCGTGCCTGGACCCGCACCTGGAATGATACGTTAGGACGAATGATGGGTTCTATCTCATATAATCTCGTAGTACGACAGGTCCATGGCTTCATCCCGTCAGATGGTCTGGTACAGATGGGTATGTTAGACATGCGGTCTGTTCAGGTGGTACTGATCTGAAAATTCAGGCATATCCGAATCTGGAACAGTACTACGCTCACCCGAGTCACTTGTTATCAATGGTTCGGCCCGCTTTCGCCCAAGAGACGGTACCGTTGAGCCATGCAGCATTCACAATCAAGTCAAGGTTGGAGCTATTCACGTGGATGTTGACAATCTTCGGTGTTGGTTGTCGCATGTCAGGGTTGCAACAAATAGCGTCCCTACCCCACCTCCCAGCTCTCTCAGCACTGCTACCTCTCCGTGGTTGAAGAGCCCCTTTAGTGCAGTGAGTACTCGTGTAGGCGTCGTTGGTAACGTGCTGACACTGCCAAGTCTTCCATACCTTCAGAACATGCTCGGTTTCAAGTGATGGCAAAGCGGAGGGAGCAAAGCATAAAAGTGCGTGCTGCAGTATCCATCAGCGCATTTACTAAATGCTTAATGTTCAAGCCTCTTGAACTTGTCGCGGCTGTCCGTTTTGATCTAGATTCTGTTACAGTATCACAGAAAATCGGTGGCCACAAGTTTACCGTCGTCTTCAACAAAGCAACATGCTCTTGCGAACCTAGCAACGCAATGGTGAATCCCGTCCATTGTGCATGGCTAGGAAAGGAATCGTCAATCATATCGCAGGCATTCTTGTTTCGCTTCAAGCTACAGGACGTTTCTTTGTATAGACCTGGAGGAATGGCAAAATCTAACCCTCCCGTTTTGTCTGTCGGTTCCACTGCGGTCGATGTCACGCTGTCGGATTGGCCGTCAATACTGTCTGTTAATCGCTCTCTTTGCTGTGATGCCGATCTACCGTCCATATTCCTTGAAGTCCAGATCACTTCTCTATCATTTGCAGACCGGCATGACTTGCTATTCGATCTGATTTCAGAGCTCAACTCTCCCAAGAATGTGCCATACAGAGAGCCGGAGCCTCTATTGCCAACTATTATCTCACCAGTTCCCCGTATCGTTGTGAACGCGAGGGTAGGACGCGTTTCTGCACGCGTTATATGTACCGATGTTCCTGGAGTCGAGGAGCCATTTTCAATGGAACTGGAAACTGAAGGGATGGTCCTTACCTCCTCCTCCAAATTCTATATAGGAACAATTTTGGCTCAGCATCTCCCGCTCGACGGGGACCTCCCGTTCCGCATGACATGCCCCTTCACCTTCTTCCTGTACCCCCTTTTCTTGCGACTACGCTCCAATTCCTCAAACACCGCTACCCGACGTCAGTCTAGGTGGGGCACAGAATGCACGAGCAGTGAAACCTTATTCTCTATGGAGGCTGTGGAGGCTAATGGAATGTTAACGGGACTCGGAGAGGCAAATGATGACGGTCAATCTGTGTGCACCACACTGAACACTCGCACTATATTCGTTGATCTTCATTGTTGCACGGAGGCTGGCATGGTGGAGTTATGGCACCCTGAGAAACTTAGGGTTCTGAGTGTGCTGTTATCACTGCTTTCCGCCCGTCGGCTTTCCTCACGGGCAGGACCACTCTCTTCACCAACACCATCTCCGGGCTGTGCTCTCTCGTTTTCTGTCGCGCGATTCGTGGTGTTCGTAACGGGCTCTGACATAAACCCGGATGCGGACAAGGATATCACGCGCGGAATCGCATTCAGCACAGGTTTTTCACTGCGGTACTGTTCCGTAAACACAGAACAAAGGCACACTCTCCCACTTTCTCAGTCATACTCTCAAAACAGGGCAAAATTATCTCTGCCTGTCGATGAACTTTGTGATGATACATTCCTGGAGAGGATTCCCGAGACGTTAAGCACAAATGTGATCGTTGGGAAGCTCATGCTCTGGAACACGACCATGCGCGCTGCGGCCGCGGACGAGTTCGCAGTGGATGATCCACACATCACAGAGCGAGACAGTCCCCTCCTGGATACGAAACAACTCTTTTTAATCAAAGGTGTTAATGTGGATGTCAGATCCCCTCTGCAAGCCCCCATGGATTCAGCAGGAGTCTCATTCAATGTGACATTTAGTGTGGACGACCTTCTGGTACACTTTGAGCTTCGACTAATATACTCAGCTCTCCTTGCATTTCAGACGATTCAGACCCTCCAGCAGTGTGCAACCTCGTCGAGTGTTCCTGAATTTCTTCCGCATTCTACATTGTCCACCCCATCGAATATACACATACACGGCACACTCAAAGCCGTTCGATTGCGCTTACAATTCATGGACGAAACCACGGTTGCACGGGTCAATTATCTCACTGTGACGTTCACTCCTCATGGTGCTCGCTGTTCTATCAATTCATTGCTTGTATGGGTCCCAGTCAGCCAACGACAGTCGGCCATCGAAATATCAGGACCGGAAGGAACTTGGGAGGAACTCTGCCGTTCACACAGATGCACTCTTTCGCTTGCTCCATCCTTGAAAGGTCCAATTCTGGTCGATAGCGATAGCTTGCGGATCCGCATCCCTTCTGGCTATGTTTTCGCTGAGCTCCAGCTTGCTATAGTGGTCACAATCAAAGCAATTAAGCATCTGGTTCACGCAGTCCAAAGCGGTAAATTCTCTCCTATCCCAGCTCCAGAAGCCGAGCCCGCAAAAATTGTACCCGATGTCACCTTCAGCTGTCGAATATTTTGCTTCGAGGCTGCAGATGACTCCTTTGAGGGTCGGTTGGGATTCAATCTCAGGGTCGGCCTTGCTGCAGCAAAAGCCAGGTTTCACCGCGAAGAAGCTTTTGACGCGAAGGCGATGGCGGTCATGTCGGGGAATCTAGCAGCTGCGGATGCCTCAATCTTGAACAGGGACTATCAGTTCGGCAGAGAGCATTCAGTCTCCATCCAGGATGCCCGTCAGCGTCTGAATTTTGCACATAGTTTGGATTGGATGACCAGGCTCCGCCAGCGCATTCGGGAACGCGCAGCTCAAGAAGAATCAGTTTATCGTGAACTTCAAGGCGCAATACCGCTTAAACATCCCACGAAATCTCCGGATCTCGTCAAACCTGCAAAGACCTTGCGCGTGCCTCCACTACTCCGCATTATTCTATCGGGCTTTCATCTACATCTCCAACGTCCCACCTTTCCTCCTGAATACTTAGCCTCCTTTCTGCACGAACAAGGGAGCGGGCTCCCCCTCGAGACATGTTACTCTTTACTTATCCCCATGCACCTCAATATCACCCTTACGGCCGTTCAGGTTTCACTCCGCGACTATCCCTTACCGCTACTATATATTCCTTCCAAAACTAGTGACGGCGTATCTCCCTCAGTTGTCTTTGACTCAAATTTTGTCATTGCGGAGGAAATGGCTCCTCAGTCGGTTGATTGGATCCCTTGCCCTGTGGACGGTCTCGAGGATGGTGTTGCGCACGACCAGCCTTTCGTAGTTCACGTCCCGAAGACGCTCATGCCGGTGAAGACATACGCTCGCCCACTTGTGTCGGTCCTGACAGAGCAGACCACCGCGTTCGCTTGGGGTGTCAGCTACAGTCCGGCTATCCAAGACGTCGTTAGGGTTTTAGATAGCTTGACTCCTGAGACTCGGGATCCATCCCCACATTTGGGGTTTTGGGACAAGGTAAGAATATCCCCCGGTCTTGGGTTAACCTGACATATGAGTTTCTTAGTTAAGGTTGATTTTCCACTGGACAGTCGAGATTTCGTTCAAAAAAGAAGTTCGCCTGTACATCAAAGGTAGGAACGTTGAATTGTTTACTCACAAGCGTTGATACCTTGCTAGGCAATCACGATCCGTATATCTTGGACAACGATGGTGCCGGTTTTGCTCTTTGTTGGCAAGGCGAACCACAAATCACTATCGGTTTTCAAAACAAGGATCATGAACTGGTGCAGGTTACGAGTGACTCCATGTCCATATTGATACCCAAGTGAGTCAATATTGTCATACGACTAGTACGAACTATATTTTTACTAGATTCGAATCGGTGACTGGCTCTGGCGGCATTCACGCACAGGGCAACATTGTTGCAAGAAATGATTGGATTAAGTTGTGTGCTAACCTGTGCTCTGGTGTTCGCTTTGGCGTAGGGGCTATGTTCGAACGTACGTGCAGCCGGCTAGAATGTGACAAGTGCACGGGCTCTCTCTTTGACCGTGACTGTCGATTTTTTCATTTTCGTCCACATTACACTGTACAGCTGGCCAGAGTGGACCCTTCAGTACCTCAGGTGAGTTTCCTTCTACAATTCTTGTCAACTTGTTTCAAACGACCGCAGGTTGATCACGATTCTTATCATGGTTTCCGGTCAAATTTCATCCACCTTTCGATTTCAATAACCTCAGCTCTTCGACAAGGATCGACTCAGTCTGATCCTCAACCCAGTAGCTTTCACCTAACTCCAAATGCGTTTGCCAGCTTTTGGTCATGGTGGGGACTGTTCGACAACGGGCTATCCTTACCAATCAGACAAGGTTCCCTTTACCCCCGGAAGACAATGTCACCGAAATTTGCACGACATCTGGCGACGCTCAAATATCGAATCTCGGTGTCAGAGTTGTTCATAACGCATGCGTACATTGATGACAACAGAGAATCATGGGAAGATGGGACTACACCCATTGTTGGCTTGAAAGCCAAAGTCAGCCACTTCCAAGCCGACATGCACCAAAGGGACCAGGAAACCATCGCGCCGGGTAAAGTTCCCGGCAGTGTCCAAGTCGTGCGACATAAAACATTCTATGCCGCTGAGGTGGTCCTCAAGAATGTAGACCTTCGTGCCCTGTTGGCCGTTTTCCCGGAGCCTCTTAAACAATCAGTACCTTTATCCGCGAACGCCGACAACGGCAACAAGGACCAGGCTTCCTCAGGTTCAGGAATTCCTTCATTGTGGCTGGATAGTAATGACTTCGTTGAGACGGATTGGTCGCCTGCGCATAATCATCCCAAAATCCAGTTATTCCCAGTACTTGCCTGTCCCAAGGTGACTTATCTCAAGAAGAACTCGCATGTCACTGAAATCCAAGTGGAAAACAGCAAGTTTGGCGATGAGGGTACTCATACATGTTTACTTGGAAGTGAACCCTGTAAGAATTTCTACGTCTTTAGTGATAATGTAGCTCTGATTCCTCTGACCTCTCTTTAGCCGTCCCACAGGTAGAGGTCTCCCTTGCAGAACAACGGATTGCAACGCTGCAACATATGGCGGAGGAGGAAGCAAAATTAGATCAACTTATCCAAGTGCGCTTCAATCATTGAAGGCGTAATGGATGTTATTGACTCATGTCTCAGAGGCAATATCCTTTGGATAAGATGGGTATCCTCCTTCGAAACTATATTAACCATCTGACGGAAGTAGACCAATGTCCGGAGGGTGCACGCAAGAGTAATGCCGAGAGCTATTACATGCCTGCTGAGATGGTCTCTGCTAATGAGTGGGCCGATTTTGAGAATGTCTATCAGGTACATTCTCCAAACCTCTTTATGTGCAATGCTGTCCGAGACGTAAGTTTTGTCGCAATCCAAGGTACGAAATCTTATCATCTCAATAGGTTTTGATGCGGTACTACAACTGCTCCAAAGCTCGCCGTGGGTACGAGTACCATATGGCAACTCGGCAAGTGACTGCAGCTATATACCTTCTCTGTGCTGATCACAATTGACAGTGCTGTCAAATTTATTCGAGATCAAGCCGAATCCATGATTCCTCAGATAGCTGGTCACACCACTGAGAAATCTAAAGCTTCTGCCAGTACCGCACAAGCGGCCGCCTCCGCTCTGCGCAAAATGTTGGCCGGACGACGAGGTAGCACGTCATTGGACATCCAAACAAACATTGTCTCTGACCCAGCCGACGTCAAGCCTCTAGAGGGATGGGAAGAGGGCGTTGTTCTTCGGAAGAGGCATTTCTGCCTCTTGTTGAAACCTCAGATCATTCTGCGGAGTACTGATCCCTCGCCTGATGTTGAGGCGGAATCGGTCGTAATCCTTGCCGCAGTTCAGGCGAAGTTGCAAGTGTTCAAAATAATGGATGCATCTCACTTGGAAGATCCTATCAGCGGCCCCATCATGCACAGGTACGATATTTTTGTTCGAAGCTTGCTTTACTGATTCTTGTGCTGCGAAAAGGAACTACACATCGTTAGACGGTCTTCAGACCTTCTGCCCGACCGACTCCGCTTCATACGACAATGGCTCGGTCCCTCTGGAAGTGTTGCTTGATTATCGTTGCGAAAGCGATTCCTTCGACCGCATCGTTCCTCAAACCAATGCTAATTGCCAATATGACCGGTTTAATCGACTTAGACTTCGCAACAGTGTCGCTTCCGCTACTTATTCGAAGTC
>JBBPJJ010000106.1:16864-30476 GCA_038088635.1 Veloboletus limbatus
GAACACACACACGGAGGAAGGCAGGCACATCTGCAAAACGACACCGTTGAGTATTTACCATGGTTCTAGTACGTGTTTCTGACCCACCGGAATTCAGGACCTGGTGCAGGTCCATGTTCCCCGCTTTACAGTATCGGCAAACGATCGACATTTCCAGTTTATTTCTAACATCATCACGCATCTGGTCCTGTTCTCAGATGTCGCGCACAAGGCACGCCTGGAAAAGCTGGAAACGCTGCTTTTTGCATACGACTTCACGGATTTACGTTCTGCTGCCAGCGTCGTCTCCGATCTTCAGAGTCGCCTCAGGAGTGTGCTCGAAACACACGACGATGTCAGTCGCCAGATGCGGGATAACCGTCCTCAGACAAAATTACAAATCCTCAAGCTCAAAGCTCACATCTTCCTACTGGTGGAAGAGCTTAACTTGATTTTTGAGGCGATCCGATCGGCTCAGAGCAGGACCGATGGTCGTTCTGACCATAAATCCGCACTTCTTCTACACGCCTCTTCGTCTGAAATCTCTTGGAGGATGCTAGATGATAATCGAGAGCTGCTTGCGAAACTTGCTTTGCGGAATATAGACTTTTCGTGGTTGAGCAAACAAGACAGCTCCACTGTCAACCGTTTAACGGTTGGTGACTTGCAGGCTTTCGATGGATCTCCATATGCAGTTTGGACGGAGATTGTCTCAAAATACGAGGAACCTTCTAATCACCCACTTTACAAGGTACCTTTCGTTTTCGAGCATTTTGAGCGGCACTCATTGTGTGGTTAGAGAGATCTTTTTCTCGACGCTGATTGGACGGTGCTTGCGCCTGTAGGCGGGATTGAAATTTATGAGAAGTTCCAACTCGACTTCCATCCTATCCGTTTGCAGCTCGATGCTCGCCTTGGTCAACGTCTCATGGAATATGTCTGGCCTGCTCGGCGGGGAAGGAATCAGCAAGACACGCAGTGCACGATGCGTGACTCACCTGAGTCGCATCGTCCTTCCGAACAACCTCCTAGATCTTCTCTGGAGTCAGCTTTGTTGTTGCAAAAACCACGTGGATCATTGGACTCCAACAGCCTCGCACCGAGTCTGAGAAAACTGGGACCCTCTCGATCATTCACCGATTTGCGTAGCGCAGCTGCCGAATCGGCGAGGACACCGGTTGAGACTTCCTTTGGCCGAGCTGCGACGCCAGACTCGAACGTCAATGAAGATTCCCGGAGTATGAAGAGGGTAAACCGAGAAGATCGACCTGGAAAAGATGACGCTGTGGAAATGAAAACACGTTCTTCTCAGAAAACCTTTGTTCTAGTGAAAATTTCGAGGTCAGTGACATAGCAATTTGATTTGCTTTGGCTCAATCTCGAATCAGCATTGAGCTCCTACTAAGTATAATGAAGGCGGAGTCCTTCGAGTGTCGTGATGCACGGATTCGTACCCATACACTGGAGTTTCGCAACCAGACTTGGAGTGTATGTATCCTCCTCTATGCTGCATGCTGCTTATCCATCTGTCATAGTTTGAGGAGTTGGTCGATCAATTCCTACCTAGCGATCTCACCTGGAGAGGCTGGGTCCGTATGGCTTTCCACCAACCACTCGTCCCAGTCCTCCCAGTCGCTCGTGAACTCTTTTCGAAGACGAAGCTTATTCCATCCAAAAACACTTCCCCAAACGATTCCCGGCCCTCGTCCAAGAAATTTATTCTTCGAGGGAAAAAGAACGCTACCGATGCCACGATACGGGACCACCCACCGCGAAGATCGTCTTCAAGCGGGGGCGCTCTTGACGGTACTCTTGCTCTCGGCAACAGCCTGACTGTGATGACGCTCGTTGATGGACCGGATACTGGAGAACCCGACCCACCTGAACAGGAAGATCTTGGTAGAAAGCGTCAACGCCGACCAGGATTGCTTAGTGTGTTCGCCCGTGGAAAGAACGAGACACGCAGTGTATCACTCTCGAGTGTGAGCTCTTTTTCTCTCTGCCTATCTTTGCCTTGACGTGGCTCCATAGCAGGAAGGGCATCGCTTGTCAGCGGATTCCCTACGAGGCTCGACTGCGCATGATGAATTGATTACCGATCACTGATTAACTTAATAACACTAACACGCTCATGTTTGCTTGCATTCGTTCTGTACGATTCTCATACAGCTGCTGGCAACACGTTCCGTACAGTCCATCTTTAATAGAGCGGAATGACTATCTTCTGTTCAATGAGAATCTAGTTTGGAGACTATCTAGGTCTTTACTACCTTGGGGACAGTATTCCTTCATGCCATTAGGCAGCGTTTCCGACGATCGACTGATAAACCATGTCCTTGTTGGTGTATATCCGAAATCTGCGAATTTGCATTGAGGTTCAGCCTATACGCTACAATTAAGGATTGTTGAAATCCGACTACTACGCTCAAAACCGCATCAAGTTCCTGTCTCCAAAGGAGACACCCGACGGGCCCACAAAGCAGCATCCATCTGCACTGTCCTCTCGATGTTCCTACGAGCCGGACATGACATTGCAACACAACTACCCAAGGTCAAGAGCAAAGCCCCTCTCAGGTGAGAAGGCCCTGATAAATTAACCACTTCATGGGCGCTGTTGAAGCGCAATGATGGAAAATCAAGCATTGTCGCGGGCCCAACGAGCAGCAGCGACTAGGTTAGTCAAGGAAGCTGTGAATGATAATTCAGTCAAAATTCGAGGCATAAATAAAGGGAAAGGCAAACCTTCGGTCTCCGACCAACCACGTGTCTTCAGACCACAATCAGGGTTGACGAAAGTCAGATGATCAGGAATAATGCTAAGGGTAGCCTTGAGACGGTCTCTGATCTCTTGTTCGCTGGGAACACGTGGAGAGTGGATGTCATAGACACCGGGGCCAATGTGGTTGGAGTAGCCGAATTGCCTGAAGGTTTGCAGTAATTTCATGTCGCTCTTCGAGAACTCGATGGAAATGACATCGGCATCGAGACGTTGGATAGACGGGAAGATATCGCCAAAGTCGGAGTAGCAGAAGTGAGAGTGAGTCTGAGTATCATCACGGACACCTGCTGTAGCAAGCTTGAAGGTGTCAACAGCCCATTCCAGGTACTCGTCCCAGTCAGAGCGACGAAGAGGCAACTAGTATGGGTGTCAGACAGCTCGCGCATCTACCCTGCGAATCAACTTACGCCCTCACGAATGGCTGGCTCATCAACTTGAATAGCAGCAATACCAACAGCCTCCAGATCAAGGACTTCGTCACGCAATGACAACGCCAATTGCTGAGATTGCAGTTTGCGTGGCACGTCATCGCGAGGGAACGACCAGTTCAGGATCGTGACAGGGCCGGAAAGCATGCCTTTCATGGGTTTTTTGGTGATGCTTTGCGCGTAGTTGCTCCATTTCACGGACATAGGCTTGGGACGACTAACATCCGAGACGATAATCGGGGGTCGGACATAACTGTAAGGAGGTATCAAGTCAAGATGACGATGCAAGTCGGACCACTTACCGAGAGCCATAAGACTGGACCCATCCATTCTGGGTAAAGGTAAACCCGTTTAATTGTTCACCGAAGTATTGAACCATATCATTCCTCTCTGGTTCCCCATGAACGAGAATGTCAAGCCCAACTTTCTCCTGGAAGCGGACGACGTGTTCTATTTCTTTTTTGATGAACTCATCATACTCAACATCCGTGATCTCGCCTTTGCCAAGCTTAGCACGAGCACTACGAATCTCCTTGGTTTGCTTTCGGGAAGTCATCAGAAAAACGTCACTCCGATCGCGAGTGATTAAATACACACTGGGAAAGAACCTATGGTGGTTGTAGGGAACCTAGGCAGTTGAAGCTTTTTGGCCTGAATCTCCTTGCGAGTGGCGAATGGGCTTTTGCGGTTGTACATATCAGATGTGATGGAATCAACACGCTTGCGGACGGCGTCATCGGATGTACGCTCAAATTCGCGACGTTTAGCGATGGAAATTTTGTTCGCCTCTAAAGCAGCAGCCACCTGTGGATCCTGGGAACCAGAGAGGACGGCAGCGATGGTCGCGACTTCCGCAGCCTTTTCCAGTGCAAAAGAGAACCAGTCCTTCTGCTGCGCGGTCAACTGGCTCTCATTGGCCAAGGTTACTGGAGTATGCAAAAGAGAAGAGGATGTCGCAATGATGACGCGATCTTCCCCAAGAGTGTCAACGGCTTTCTGGCCCTGTTGGATTGCAGCGGTGAAGTCGGTCTTCCATATGTTTCTCCCTGAAACAACACCAAGAGAGAGAATAATTTGGGTAGATTTAATCGCCGCTAGAACATCAACGAACTGTCCGGGTGCTCGGCTCAGATCGATGTGGAGACCAGCGACGGGAAGCTTGGCAATGATGCCGACATTGGAATCCAGACGAGCGAAGTATGTCGTCAAAATAATTTTAGGAGCGACCTGGGCCAGTTCAGCGTATGCGGTGGTGTACTGCTTGTCAAGATCCGAAGCCTTGTCCAGAACAAGAATTGGCTCATCGACCTGGACCGAGTCGACACCAGCAGCCTTGAGTTCTGATAGCAATGTTTTGTAGACGGGCAAAATCTTGGGGAGTAAGGAAATAGGCTGGAAGTTGGCAGACGCTTCCTTTGCAGCCTTCCCGAGGACGAGATAGGAGATTGGTCCTAGAACCACTGGACGGGTAACAATACCCAATTCCTTGGCTTCGTTATATTCCTGAAGGGCCTTGTTATACAACAACTTGAAGTCGGTCTCTTCGGAGAGCTCCGGTACGACATAATGATAGTTAGAGTCGAACCTACACGGTAGGAGTAGTTGAACGATGTGGCCAAAAGTAGTGTGGATTGAGTTACTAACCACTTCTTCATTTCACAGGCAGGGACATCAACACCATCGGCTTGACGTCCACGACCTAGCGCGAAGAATACATCGAGGTCGGACAGACCAAGTCCTACATAGCGCTTAGGGATAACGTTGAAAGCTGCGGAATGATCCAAGACATGATCGTAGAGCGTGAAGTCTCCACTGATAAAAATGAGCATGGACAAAACCAAGGAAAGAGCAACCAACCTAGGGATCAAGTCAACCTTGCGACTCTTAAGGCTGTTCAAATTCGTCTTTCGAACATCAGCAGCAGCTTTCTGGAGATCGGCTGCAGAGATTTTCCCCGCCCAATAGGCCTCAACGGCCTTTTTAACCTCACGGTTTGCACCTGGGTGAGGTTATGTCAGTGGAGACTGAAATCTAATGCGTAGGACGAATGCAATACCGATGCGAGGGAAGCCAAGGACGCTGGACAACACCATCTTGGATAGGGAATGATAAAGAGGAAAGAAAGAGTGATGGGGGGGGAGAGTTGGACGCAGGCGTGATTTTGAGAATATTCGAGGCGCCTGCCCTGAGTCAACGGCTATCTAAGCGGCACTACGCTCGCCTGACGTTTCCCCAGGTTCATGTGAATTACTTCCAGCTCGTCGTTTTCCGCCGCAAATCCGCATTAGTCCTCTGCAACTCTCCGGCTAAGCAAGGGATACTTTATCACCCAATCAACGGGCAACGCCCTCCTCATTGCTGCGGACATCAAAGTCAGTGGGACCGCTCATTTCTCATGTCCTCCCACGCAGCGTCGTCCTGAGAATCTTGCTGGAAGAAATAAAATAAAATATGCAAGGTCAGCTGTTTAAGTTGACAGAATTCTAAAATCGAGTGACATTTTACTTGACTACGGACTTATCAGCGCTGAATACTGCGGAATGATTTGGGGCAGTAACTCAAACCACAGCACTGCCGTGGTTGACGCTGCTGCGAATTATGGCGCCATCATCGCGTCCTGAGTCACCCATTGTTCCAGCTGTGAAGTTTCAATCTGACTAACCCATTTTTGCAATCTGGCTTAAAACCCCCTCGGTTCGAACAGCACAACGCTTGTGGCACTACTCTGGTGGAACTTGGTTACACCAAAGCCAGACCTTAATCTGACGGCTCCCAACGGCGAGGAACACAACGGCTTGGTTATTCTCAGTGCCCAGTCGAGAGATAGCCGTCCACGGCTACGGTAAGCACGCTCATGAACCTACAGCACCCCCCAGTCGAGCCCAGCATTCACAGGAATCAGAAAAAGTCATGCTAGCCAAGCTTGGGCGTGTCTTGCTCAGCTGCGCCCCAGCTAATCCAGACTCATTGGAGATAGGAAGATATTCATGGTTTGAGCGGATACAGTACACGGACCGCCCAGTTTGTTACACATAAACTTAGCCAACTTATGTAAAGTGTCTCCCTCTCTGCCCTGCTCCGTTTAATCGTCCAACATGTCGTTCGCAGACAATACATCTTTCGTCCTCAAGAAGATCCAGCATACTGTTTTCGAGCCACGCCCAATCCCAGAGAGTGAGTTGAAGACACTTTCACCGCATATGAGAGTATGTATTAAACCACCAAGTTAGTCGGTGCTCACGATGTCCTCTTGGAGATAAAGAAGACAGGTGAGTTGGAGCTTTTGGTCGACCTTCATTGATCTGATGCGTAGCAATCTGCAGGGATCTGCGGATCCGATGTAACGTCACAATCATTTTGGTGATTGCATCTCACTTTATCTCAGATTCACTTCCTCGTGCACGGAAGGATCGGGGACTATGTACTTCTACCTGGGTCTGACATGGTCCGTTGTTCCGTAATGTATAAACTACGTTTCTGTACTGAATTTTCTACTCTTTAGGTGCTCGGCCACGAATCGTCCGGCGTCGTCTCCAAAGGTATTATCTAAATCACCGAACATCAGTAACAAATATTTATTGATTCTTCAAGTTGGATCTTCTGTAACACACCTTAAACCAGGTGACCGTGTGGCCATCGAGCCCGGCGCCACATGCAGAAGGTGTGATGCTTGCAAGGAAGGGAAATACCAGGTCGCTATCAACTCTCATGCACCGATTGAGGGTAACTGATGCCTTCATCTACAAAGTTGTGCCCTGACATCAAGTTTGCTGCCACTCCACCCTATGACGGCACCCTCGGTCGTTATTATGCAGTTCCCTCGGATCTCGCGTATCTCCTCCCTTCTCATCTTACCCTTGAAGATGGCGCATTGGTAAGAGTCCGTACACATGACCAGTTTCATCCGACGACTGGCTTTAACTGTTCAAGATGGAGCCGTTGGCTGTTGCCGTCCATGCGGTGTCGAAACTCGGTGACTTCAAGGCAAATCAATCAATCGTCGTTTTCGGATGTGGTCCTGTTGGGATACTCTGCATGGCCGTCGCGAAGGCCCTCGGAGCTTCCAGAATTATCGCAGTCGATATCGTGTTACCTCGTCTTGAGTTTGCGAAATCCTATGCCGCCACAGACGTATACCAGCCTCCTCCGATAGCACGGGACGAAAGTCGAATTGCATACTCCAAACGCTCAGCAGTGGCACTGAAGCAACAACTCGGTATCGCCGAGCGCGGCCCCACTGCTATTGATCTTGTCGTTGACGCCTCCGGCGCTGAAGTTTCTATTCAGAGTGGCATTTATGTCGTGAAAACTGGAGGGACGTACGTGCAGGTAAATAGCGTGCAATCGTTCGATCTTGATCTCATTCGCATTCGTTTCACGAAGGTTGGCATGGGCCCGTCCGACATCACCATCGACATAACTACCGTGCTCGTAAAAGAACTAGTTGTAAAAGGATCCTTCCGCTACGGCGTTCGTCCTCTTATGTCTTACTATCCTTTTTTGAATACTAATTGGCCGTAGCCTGGGGATTATCCGTTGGCCATTGCTCTAGTCGCCCAAGGCAGGATAGACCTGAAGCCGTTAGTTTCGCATCGGTCAGTTTTCTGCGCGAATCTTCTGTCCCGCGTTGACAATGCTTCAAAACAGCTTTTCATTCGAGGACTCCCCTCTGGCATTCCAAACTACCCGTAATGGGAAGAGCGACGACGGCAGGGGCGTCATCAAGGCCATGATCTCAGGCCCTGCTGTTGATATTAACGATGTGTAAATGACACTGTCACTCACGCTTGGGAGGCGTTGTTGTATAGGCGTTTACTAGTCAATGTTGAACAAAATTATTGGATTGGATCCATGACATCGTTCCATGGCTGATCATCAGTTGGAAGTCTACTACTAGCAGGCTGAACGTGCAACTCGACTCTTCGGACTCTTGTGGGTTTTTGGCTCATTGAAATCAAGTCATATGTACTATGTACTGTAGCCGGCCTCAATGAACACCACCGGCGTTTCTTGATCGGAGTCTTTCGTTCTACAACTGAGTCATGACTTTTAGGCCAAGAAATGCGTACTATTTACGCATATCCTCGAATGTTGTTCTTCCACTATTCGTCAGTCATTTTTATGTCTGCCAGCACGTCAGTCTAACGAATCTTGTATTGACCAGCTTTACCTCGATGAACGGCACATTGATTGGATGTCAGATCTAATCCTACAACATGTACTCGCGGACTTGAGACCTTTGTACGTTGGCAACTTGGCCCATCTGCTATCGCGATGTCCCTTATTGATTTGATTGGCTCTCACAGAGTCATCCCGAAGCTTCAAGCAGAGAAGGAAGTTCACTTTGGCGCAGGGGCCGTACCTGGTACCAAACGAGGAACCGTAGAGGTTCACCGTGGAGGTCCGTACACACCTCGTTGGCCTTGCTTGCTTGCTCGCCAATGTACATGCATCACAGAAACTTACCAGTTTGCCTATTTCTTTCGGAAAATTGAGCCTCATACAATTCTCTTCAAGGTAGGAAAGTATACTATCGACTGAACAGCCCCAAAAATCAGAAGAAATTTGTAGTCTAGGTACTTCGTCACTGCCCCCCTTCGTCCCGAAGTAGTTTCCAGGCCTACCTCTCCTCGACCTGCAGATCGGAATTCCCAAAAGAAAAGGTCGAGAACCCAAGTGTCTGCCGAGCAGAGCAAACGCAAACATGCCGAGACCAAGGGAAAGGGAAAGGGAAGATTTCCCCAAAGCCATCTCGGCGAGGATGGATGGACCGCTGAGAAGAGTGAAGAAGAAGACATGTATGATACTGGTCCTGTCTCAAGGGAGCCTCGCCCGGTTCGAAAGCAACGTCGCATCATCAATGATGCATATCAGGAAGACGATGATGATGATGTAGAAGTCGCGCTTCAAGATATTGCCATGCAATCTCCGCCTCTTGAAAGGGGTGAGGGACTTCTGGGGGATCCTGATGTGTAAGTCGAACCTCTCTTCGTACATATCCGGTGGTTGAGAAATTTGACCAATCAAGTCTTGTTACCAATGACGAAGATGCCGCTGCTTGGGACGCGAACGACCAACCAAGCCTCTCGCCCGATGTAGCAGACGTCGAGCTTCTTGTCGAGGATGAAGAACAGAAACCAAAGCCCCTTCTCAAGCTCAAATACAAAACTTTCTCTATATCCGGACAGTGTCTCTGTGTAGTCGTCGAGCCGTGGCCACCTCAACGCGCAGAAACTAGGTTGCGGTCGGTGGGTCTTGGAACATCATCTCGGCGTGGGTTGGAGCCATTTCTCCGTCCACCCGACGTATCTACTGTAGCAGGCCAGAGAGCGAAAACGCCCTTGTTTTTTGCGGAGAGTGATAGGGCACTAAGTGAAGCACCCTTCGCAGGAGAAAGGACCCTTCCTCCAGTACCTCTCTTCCACGATGCAATGTCAAGCACAGAAGAAGATTATAGTGAAGATGACCTCATGAACTTCAGCCAGACGCTCAATGCAGTGGGCCATATGCATGCTATCACAGCGGACGACGACGACGATATGGATGGAGCGGTATTGTTTGGAGACGCGGACGAAGTAAGGGAATTGCACTAGGGTGATACTGACCAGTAAAAATGTTAGTCATAATCATTAAGCACGTCCAATTTCTCTCAGTATCTCTAATTTGCGAGGCTCTGCTACTTGTCGGAATCCTGCGTTCGTCATGTCAAAGCTACCATGGCCACCAGACAATGCGCGCAATCGTGTGGAATAATCTAACATTCGACTCAGCGGAGCAATGGCGTAGACTGTTCGTTTTGCTTGTGGTAGAGACGATGATAGAGATACCCTGAGCGAAGTTGAGGAAGGCGACAGCTCCTCGGGAGGCATATACAACCCGTCCGGGGTGTACGGATCCCCATCGTCAGCTGCTAGCGACGAGCTAGCAAGGTCAAGGACTTCACCTCCATTCTCTGTGATGTCTTTGATAACCTTGCCGATAGTATCCACATAGACGGAAGCTTTGAGATTGATGTAAGGTTCAAGGATAGGACCCATTCCCGCCTCTCTAAGCCTAGACCGCAATATGTATGAGCTGGCACCAGTAAGAATGGACGGCGGCGCCTGATGCGGAAGAATGTATTGTGCCACCTGGACCTTGATGTGGGATAGTGGAAGGGACGTGTGGGGGGAACTGGAGAGGGCACTTGCAATCCCACGAGCGAGGTTCGCTAACGGATCTAGTTGGCTTGAATACGAATCAGGGGCCTTGAGCGACTGGCCACGGGCATCCAACACGAGATTACCATCGAATGCTGGGTTACCTTGTTCACCCTCTCCAAGAGGTGCTACTAATAGTGCAATCTTGACAGTCATTGCTTTTCCAGCGATCTCCGTTGACCACTCTTCCAACCGCGGGGAGATGCTGCAATTTGTTGATTCTCGGTAGCTGACCTGACGGCTACCAAACTCAAATTTGGCACCCCATTCATCCCTCAGCCGACCTTCGATTATCTCTAGATGCAAGGCGCCGAGGCCATGGACAAGGATTTGGCCCTCCTGGTTGTCCATGCGGACTGAAGGGTCAGTGCGAATTAAAGAATGAATGGCTTCTTGGACGGGGTCGAGGTCGGAGTGGGAATTAGGTATGACCGAGACTGACATAACGGCTGGAGGTGGTGTAACTCCTCGAAGTGACGTTTGAGAGGGACCAGACTTTCCAATGTCAATAAGGGTGTCCCCAGTACGAGTGTGCTTGAGACCAAGAACCACTCCAACGGAGCCATATGGCAGAGAATCCACTTCTTCTGATTGCGAGGCATACAGCAGAAGAAGTTTTGAGATTTGCTCTTTCTGACCCGTGTTGATATTGTATATAGTTCTCTGGCGCTTGAGAGTTCCTAGGTGACAAGGGCATCGGAAAGGAGTCTCGTGGTCAATCATAGACTCACCTGAATATACCCGTATAAATGTCATCCATCCCTTTCGTTTATCCCAAGCAACTTTCCAAGCCAACAAACGCACCGGGGAATCTGGAGATTCAAATTGCAAGCGTACATCGAGAGGACTCGCGAGTAAATGCCCAACGTAATCCATGACCAACTCTGTACCAACACTTTTTATGGCGGAACCACATAACACAGGAAGAACTTGATTTTCAATGGTCGCCTTCCGCAAGTGAGCTATTATTTCCGTAGGGTGTATTTGTAGATAAGAGTATGGGTCTGATGGGAAACCAAGCATTCGGTCCATGAGATCTTCGGAGAACATCGCAAGATTTTCAAGGAGCGCTGTTCGAGCGGGTACCAGGTGAGGAATGATCGGATGATCACTAGGAAAGATCTCCGCAAACTCCAAAGTGTCTTTGACCAGCGGGAGGGGATGACATGTGTGACTTCCATCTTCTGACCACTTCCAAAGCTCCCATTTTACAAGGTCTACCAAGCCTTCGATACCAGGCTCCGCTCGAGAGTAATTTTTCGGGTTCATGGACGCCAAAGGAAGTGTGACCGCTAAAGGGTTTGCGTGCAACTTGTGGGATAAGAGGGATAGCAACGATGATCTAAAAGACGCTCCTGGTCGGTCAAGTTTGTTTATGAAGACCATGCGAGTAGCCACGTTGTATCTGGAAATGATGAACATCGGCGTTTGGTACGAATCTATTAAATACGCACTCAGAGAGCTGCCTCCATACACCCGTTGTCTGCGCTTCAACGCCCTCGACCGAGTCAATTAACACAACAGCACCGTCGACGACGCGGCTAGCACTCTCGACTTCCATACCAAAGTCGGCGTGGCCTGGAGTATCAATGAGATTAAAATTCCAGTTTTTCCATTTGACTGGGATGCTTGCAGACTGTATGGTGATGCCCCTCTCCCTCTCGGCGGGCAGGAAGTCGGTCGTGGTACTCCCGCTATCGACGGAGCCGAGGGATGGGATGGAAGACGACTTGTGCAAGATGGACTCTGTTAACGTTGTTTTACCAGAGTCTGCGTGAAACATCAGACGCGGTATTGACGACACAATTCGCCAGCTCCTACCAATGTGAGCCACAAGTGCCATGTTCCTTGTGTCGAAAACATCATTCCGAGCGGCAGATGCTAAGCAGCGGAGTGGGGGTGACCTAGCAGTGCGATGGGTGAGTAAGTGCAAATGCCACCGCCGCATGGCCCTAGGTGAACTTACACCAATGGCTACTAATAAAGGCAAAGGACCTTATTACACTTTGTCTACTCACGTATTACCATGCAAGACATTCAAGCCGATGTCCTCGAACGACGTATAGAGGAACGCAGAAGCACGAAACATCCCTTACTGACAATTCCCGCTAACATAGAGTCGCATGGCAACATTCCGAATACCCCACTCGCAGCGTCCACGATATCATTCCTGCTCGGGGCTTTCTTTACCCTCGGGCTTGCTCTTTTCTTACAAGGAGGCCTCCCATCGCCGTGGTGGGCCACATATCAGTTCGGCTTCTTTGTTGCAGCGTGGTCGGCTTTCCACTGGGGTGAGTTTGCAGTGACTGCCGGCTGGAATCTGGAAAAATGCAGTGTGGACTGTGAGCACGTCACGATTCTTTGCACTTCAACCCCGTGGCTCACTTATCTTCAGCGTTCTTGCTTGAGAATGGTGCAATGTATCATGTCGCGAACGGCACTGCGCTCATAGAATATCTTGTGACCCTGTTCTTCATTCCTTCATCAAAGTCACTCACTTGTGTCTCTACGATCGGTGCGTCAGTCCACGCATTGTCTTGCCACATTCATAGGACTAGTCAAATCAGGTGTCTTTTTCGTTTTCTGTGGACAGGCGTTAAGGACGACTGCAATGATGCATGCATCTACCAATTTCTCGCATTCAGTCGCATTTCACAAACGGGACTCCCATCGACTAGTCACCGACGGAGTATACGCGTAGGTCAACATTTTCTTGTCATTACCAGCTGGTTTTGATTTATTGTTGCGCCAGGTGGTTCCGTCATCCTTCCTATGCTGGTTTCTTCTACTGGGCCTTAGGCACGCAATTGGTGCTGCAAAATCCGGTCAGCTTTGTAGGTTTTGCCATAATCCTTTGGAGGTTCTTCTACCGACGCACACAAGGTCCGTCCTCTGTAGCGTCCGGTCCATTCTCTGACGGTCTCCCCACAGCCGAAGAGAAGGCTTTGGTAAAATTCTTCGGTAACGATTATGAACGTTATCGGCGACGAGTTGCCACATGGATCCCTTTTATTCCATGAACTTCCTACGGAGTGATTGATTCACGCTGTCGTGTATCATCCCGGTGGAACAACGAAATGGCGTGGCATGCGTGATCAAACAGCTGTTGGAAATTACCGCATACTTGCATGGCTTTCGAGTATCCATCCATATTCAACACCTTAGTCTGTAACCGCAGTCGTCCGCTCCGAAACATAGATACCATCAAGGAATTTACGAATATCCTT
>JBBPJJ010000107.1:6834-28817 GCA_038088635.1 Veloboletus limbatus
GAAAACCAACAGGGTGTCGCGACCTGCAAACTGCAAGCCATCAACGGCCAACATCACCTCGTTGCCTGCTAAAACGTTTGGAATGTCATTCAATAGAGGATCGAGCACGACGCCGTCATGCGTAGACTGCTCGGCCTGAATCTCCTCCAACCCGAGGGGTGAGCCGTAGGATACCAAACCGGGACTGAGAGAGAAATGTATGAATAAATACTATGATTGGATGACAAGGAAAATTCACGAGATTGAGCCACCTTGCAGGTCAAAGTATTCGAAGGTTTGATCCGAGGAGTCGGAAGACTCAAGGCAAGTATGTCGCAACCCAAAGCACGCAATTTCCCCCTTTCGTACGACGACTACTCCTGATTCACCATCACGAGCACCAAGTGCCTCTCGGATGCTAGGCCAACTCCGTTCATATACGCTACTGACGTTAGTAAACACGATTGTATCAGCCGTTGTTCGGCTTGGCGCCAAAGGTGGAAGTCCCTGGTATTTGATGGCCGCTTTCGCTTCCTTTTCAAAATTGGGTGTAGTTGGAAGCGATTGGAATGTAATGGGTTTCTTCAGTATGTGGGGATCTTCAATCTGAGCAATACCGTCAACCCAGACTTGCTTGGGTGTTGCGCCCAAAGCCAGTGGATGGCTATCCCATATTACAATGTCTGCAGATGGTGGGTTAATGCAAGGGAACAAATCGGCTTGGCGGCCTCCTCACCGGCATCATATCCTATGCGAAAGATCAGGTGGTCAGGAGGCTACATTTAAAATGCTTCAATCATACATACCTTCACGGATAGAACCGATGCGGTGGTCTAGGCCAAGGACTTTGGCTGGAGTAGAAGTGACGGCGGACAGTGCAAGGTCGGAGGACAGGCCATAGTAGTAGGCCTGTTGGGCCTCAAAAAGCAAAAATCGAGAATTTTGCACAGGATGGTCACTCTGAGAAATATCAGTCCCGAGTAGACGCACAGGACTAACTTGCAGCACCTTCATCACGACATCTATGCCATTCTCGGCCAAAATGCGCGGAGCATACTCAGAGCCTCGGTAAGCTTCTCGCTTATACCTAGCATTGGTCGCGAACAGCGCAACAGCAGGTGTGTTGTCTGAATGCTATTGTATAAGTAGTACACAGAGAATAAGGAAAACATACTGTAGGCTTGCTTGAGAGTTCCAGGGACTAAATAAGTCTCGTGTGCATGGTGGAAAGCAGCGAGGGGGAATTTGAATTCGTTTGTAAGCTGGTAATCAAATAAATCATCCCGGCATCTGGTCTAATGTCAAACATACTCGAACAAAGTCATCAAGGTCAACTGTTTCATAACAATGGGTATGAACCTGGGAAGAGCCATGTGTTAGTGGGAACTGTCGACCTCTGCGGTGACAGATACCTTGACGCGACCTCTCAGAACGTCTACGAGAGCCTCCCACTGAAGGTCTTCAGGAAATTTACCGAGACCATCCCATTCACCAGCCAAGGCTTTCATGCAGTAGGCATCCTGACCTTCTTTGATTTTGCGGGCAGTATCATAGCTGGCAGACGATATGTTACAAAACGTGTTTAGTGATTCGCACAATCCTTACGCTTGGCGGAACTCCCAGAAGGTGTCCATGCGGGTATTTTCATATACGCTGCCTACAAGTGAATCGTAAGTCAGGCTATGCTTTGCGTTTGAAGTGGCCACATACTGGGGTTTTCTCCTAACAGTTTAAATTAATTATTAATTA
The DNA here is from genome assembly GCA_038088635.1 of Veloboletus limbatus. NCBI lineage: Eukaryota > Fungi > Basidiomycota > Agaricomycetes > Boletales > Boletaceae > Veloboletus > Veloboletus limbatus. Next base: position 8,563 of record JBBPJJ010000107.1, read on the forward strand.
GAAAGCGATGTTTCATTGTGAGAGCCGCACCACATGCATGTCTGCGCATGTAGATGAACGAGGATGTCAAATATGCTACGAGAAAGTCTTACTTCATCTGCCTCCAGCGTGGTGGCAGGGTAAGGTCAACACGCGTGTCATTGATGGTATGAGGGGGTTCAAGTAGCATCGACGAGGGGGACCGCTCTTCAGTGGGGCGTAGTTTGATGACAAATGCTTGTCCTCCTATACCTCGAGTAAGAATATTTATTATCCAGAAAGTTGAGTGTAGCTGAACCAATTGCATTAGCTGAGCCAGGCAGGATATTGGCAGTTGTAACACCCCCAGATATAGAAAGCAGGTATGCATCGTCGTGTGTGTTAAGCCCATCCAGGCTTCGGAGCCACGGTAAGATTGGTCCTAAAACCTGTCAGACGGGGGTACCAACGAATAAAATTTGATAACCTTTGTAAGAATTAGTGTCATCTGCTCCATCAAGCTCGGGGGCGCTGTCAACTCCAAGATGAGAGTGCATGTCAACTATCCTGCGACGGACAAGTATCAGAGACGCGACTTTTGAGAGACGAGAAGAGAATACCCTGGAGTAACCCAATTCCCACCTACGTCGACCGAAAGGAAATCACCGTACTCTGCTAGCTGCTCTTCGGAGGCATGCCCTAGGAACTTTATGATGCCCTTGTCCAACAGGATGTGTGCACCCTGAATCTCATACTGGAGAGGATCCCCAGTCCATACTGAGGCATTTATTAGCAGTGTCGCGCGTGTACCGTCGACGAAACGGTCAGATTGGGTTCTCCGCGTGAAATCAGGAGGTGGCCCGGGCAGTACATGAAGCATGCTGCATTTTTGTAGTGCTTCTTCAGCATGGATAGGTAATCTGACAGAATCCTTGTCCACGAGTGTATAGCGAGAAGTAGACCATATCCAGAGGACGGCGGCCGCGCTGCACAGGGTAACGACGCGCGCTAACCGGCTCTTGGGACGTTGGGGTCTCCCGACTGCTCGAGGTTGAGCGTGGTAGGATGGAAGCTTATCCATAACCCAGATGGACTGTGACACGGATGAGGCGGGATGCGTTGGGCGGCCTGAGTCGCTATATGTCGCTTACTTAGCGGGGCTAACCTGCGAGAATTTCCAGAGGTGATCATGCTAGAAATACGACATGACACTGCCACAATTCGGCAGCTACTACTAGTAGTTGCAATGGCCACTGGCAGAGCGAAGCCGCCTGTCGTACAACCTGGCGTCGGAAATAACATTATCATTAATCCAAACCAGGTGAGCCCGTTTACAACGACGCTCGACTTACTGACATTACTGGAGCGCTTGAACCCAGTTCTTGAATGCATCCGCAACGTGGGTAAGGAATTTGGCGACATTGTCCCCGATTTTCAGGTCGGTCGTACGACGTGTATATTATTTCTCAGGTATGTGTCTTTCTTTGTCGCCCTCGTGTTCGCGTTCCGACGGACCTGTCAGTTTGCGGTACCATCGACTTCATCCCGAGTACATCCACACCCGAATCGAGAAGCTTGGACAATCCTACAATCTTAGGATACTCCTTATCATGTGTGACGTCGTAAGCAGGCTCTGTATACGCTTCTGCCTCCTATCCACGTCTTCCTCAGACTGAACACCAAGAGCTGATCAGGGAGCTCACTAAGGTGAGGTGTTGTCCTTCTCCGGTGACTTGCTACGGACGATTCCCACAGGTGTGTTTGATCAACAATCTTACCGTCATTGTAACATGGAGGTATGCGTGTGCCTCGTGCAATCATTCGCTCTGACCCGGTCCGCGCAAGCAATGACGAAGCTGGTCAATACGTCGCAACATTCAAGCAGTTCGAACACAAGCCACCAGACCTCATCAAGGAGCGCGTCGACAAAGATTATGATTCCCAGTTGCGTACTGCGCTCACAAGCATCAACAAGGTCAACAAGACTGATGTCGAAACACTCCGCACGTCTCTTGGTGTATGTTCGATGGCAAGATTCTTCATCCAATGTCTTAATTTCACGAACAGAGCTTTGCAGATATTAGTAGGGCGTCCTCCGACAGATTGCAAAAGTTACCAGGGTTTGGCCAGGTTAAAGTGAGAAGGATAAAAGATGCGTTCGAGAAGCCGTTTCGCAACCGGTCGACGAGCGCGACCTTCTCGCTTGGTTCTCAAGTGTCACCTCCCCAATCCCGCAATATTGCTTCTCCAGAAAACGAAATACCATCCGTCGGCGCAGATGACGAGGGAAAGGAGAAAGAAGCGACCCTACCAGTCTCATCTACGGATCGCCAATCCCGCGAACCGAGCCCTGTATGGGATATCGAACTCGATCTTATTTAGCCTATAACTCACTATGCCCCATGTCAGTGGATCTTCGTTCATGTGCCTCGGAGTTTTTTTTTTTTTAATGGGGGTTGATTAATTATTCTTCGCGACCCACCCGCCTCCCGAATCATTATAAAGATTCCAACGTGTGGTCTCGGGCCATCCGTGCTAGTCGTCTGGGACTCGGCCCCTCTATCTATCGAGGATTTGCTCATAGAGGGGCTGGCCCAGTCCCAAACTGCATCGTCTGGCCTGCGTTTTTGACACTCCGCGCGATTCAGCCTGCGCCTCATTCCAGTCGGTACCCCGAGGCCTGCCTTTCCACACACCTGGCACCGAATCTAGTATGTAGATCCGTGATCTTCATCCTATTTCTCGTTGGACGACATCCCTTTTCACTTGTAGAACAAACACACGATTCATAAATCAACATGCATGCTCACATTTGGTCTAGAGTTTAGCAAAGATATCATGATCGTAAGTAACAAATAGATAGAATGCTTTTGTGCAAGATTGTGTATAATTGACAGAATACTTTATCTATATTGCCAGCAGGGCATTTCCATGTATTAAGGTAGTAAGTATGAAGAGAGACCCGGCCACGAAAGGACATACTGAATGCATAGAATATGACAGTCATGGAAACAGAACACGACGACAAAATGAGCGATTGTTACGAATGCATGGATGCATGAAAAGAGAAAATCAGTCTTCTCCGCATATGATTCATGGACGTTGCGGCGAAAAGTAGGCCTTAAGAGTGGACGCCCGTCGACGCGGACGAATACCTATGAGTGCCATACGGTCATAGTTGATACGCATAGTCAGACGCTGTAATGCCGCTTTTGTCCTCGATCGATCAAGATGAGCAGCACGGGTGTCAACTGGGAGTCATAAACGCCTCGCTTATAAAGCAGAGTGCACACTTACCAATTTTACTCTGCAGAGCCTCAAGGACTCTGCGGAGGAGCTCAAGGGGTGGCGCTGGTGGTTTCTTGGGCTTGGTTGGACTCCCTTGCATGGAAGTGCTGCTCCCGGACTTCGTGGTGGCACGCTCTTCTTCAACGTACGGCGCGATGTCACCGAGAGCCACAGATAGGATGTTGACATAATGCCCAAGCTCCTCGTAATCTGTTGATGCATTTGTGACATCGAATAGCTCGCAGGACCCAGCATTTGGAGAAAGTAGAAGTATGAGTGGTTCGAGTGGAGGTGCCTGGTGCTGAGTGACGTTTCAGTTGTTGCATTGCGGATTGAAGGGAAAAGAAAACTTACGTTCGGGGGATTGGGCACGGAAACCAGGAGACAGTATGCCAGATGCCGTGCAATGCGCCTCGTCCGACCACTGCCGCCCGCGAAAAATGAGACCAATCGAGCCTTATTGATAGGGACCAATTGTCTGGCAAAGCTTAGGATCTTCTCATGGATATCGTGGAGCTAAAGTGAATTCAACATTGGTGTATGACGTCTGGCAGAAGTGGAGTCCCACGCACGAGGTGATCCGTTGCACCATAATTGCAAACAACGTCCATGGTGATATGTAGCTGCGTAGGGAGTTCATCTGACGTCGATGGATCGAGTCCCAGAATAGCCAGGCTCAATACCACATGTGCGACGTCATCTGAAGCGAAAGCACCAGCGCTGGGATGTATTCCATGAGTAATGTCATTCAGTTCAGGCATAGATTTTACTAACAAGCCTGCGACCTTCGTGATAGCAAGAAGCCTTCTTAGAGCGTTCAAAAGGGTCTCATGGGTGATGTGGGTCTTGCGGGCACGTTCCGTAACTAATCCGAGCCCCTCGAAGGCGGAGGGATTTGCACCTAATTGAATCAATGCCAGCAAGATAGCAGCAAAGGGCATTTGGACCTTCCGTGGGTTCAATCCCAACAGGTTACGAAGAGCGAAGCAGACAGCATCGGCAACCTGCGAGGACGCAAAGAGGGCTGACAACCGGTCAGAAATACGAGATCAACTCCGAAAGCAACCTACTCATGCTGAGGAGTTGAGGCATGTTTGATAATAGTATGTCTCTGGGAACAGCAGCAAGTGCACCAGCACGGAGAATTAAGTCTAGCAGTGAGTCATCTGAGAAGCCTATGGTCAACTTTACAATCAGATTTGCGTGCTCAGTAAACACATACCACCACGTCTAAGGAAACCGTCTAAGCAAGTAAGAATGGGATGACCTGATAAAGGCGAGATTGACATAGAATCAACTTCCATATCCTCATCCGAAAGTTGTATCCACAGGGGAACACCCAGGGTAATTTTTTGGTGCGTATTTTGCATATTTCCATTTTCGTTACCATCGTTGTCGCCGGCAAGTATCTTGTTAATAGCTTCACCGGCAACGACACCCAACAGCTTGGACTCGCGATCCCCGACAGTGAAATCCTCCACATCGCCGGGGCCGACGGGGCTAGTGGACTTGCGAGATTCATAAACAGCTTTCCAAGCCGCTTGCTCATCCGCGAGGCCTGATTGATCCATGTTGTCGAATTCATCATCAGTGTGAACTGATGTCTCGCGAGAGCCTTGCTGGGCTGCTTTTTCTGCGAGGCGAAGGGCAGAAGAACTAGTACCCCGTTTGTCCTGCAACTGCTTCTCACGCAAAAGAGCATGCAAAGGGTTCGTTGTTTGTGATTTCTTGCGATTTGACGGGAGAGACTGTGTCGCACCAGCGCAGGCTGAAGGGTCTGCTATTGTTACGGGCAGGTGAAAAGCTGGTGCAGGTCTACGAGTTCTCGCGGACACTCGCGCCGGTCGCGGTGGTGGTGGTGGGCGGTGGTCCGCAGTTCTGCGAGCGCGCAGACCGACCGGAGCGTCACCAAAAGTTGAGGGCACACTCGACAGTGGGGATGAGAGTACGTCACTTTGTGCTCGTGGCGCAGGAAATAGGGAACTATATGATGAAAGTTGGGATTCAAGACTCGACTCACCAGAACCAAAAACTCCTACCTTCGCTCCTTTGCGCCTCCAATCAGAGGAAGTTCATCGGTAAGATCGCCATCATCGCTGTCTTCAAGTTCACGGAATGAAAGAGGCGGTTCGTCATCACTTGATTGGTTGGCAGCAAATGCCCTTGCTTTGATTTCTGCAATAAGCCTGGCGGTCTTGATCTCCGGATCGATTTGCTCCGGGGTAGGAGGAAGCGGAGGGAGCTCGTTTGGGTCGGGTGGTGAAGGGAAACATACAGAAGCAATGGGCGTCTGAAGAGCGGTGTTGCTGCTGGACGTTGCTGCAGAACGAACAGCCACATCAAAAGGTGGGGAGGCGCTCCGTGCATCGGCTGAAGGCGAACTACGGAGAGACGAAAGTATATCCACTTCCATGGCATCCTCGCGTGGCGGCGAAGACTTGAACGTCTTTCGTCTCCATGTGTAGACACCTTCTACAACCTTTCCCAAGTCACGCGATTCTAGGATAGGGAGAGCGAGTTCCGCCTCATCAGACTGACTACTGTAAACAACCCGCTCACTGGAATCCAAAGGAGACGCTGCCAAAGTGTTGTTGTGCACTTGCACTGGTGTCGGTCTCTGCACTGAAGAGTTGTGAGAAGAAAAGGGTGAAGTGACGTAGATGACAGCTGTTGAGCACTCAGATTCCGAGGGCATTGTTGCAGACTTAAGCTTGGTAGGCGGGAGAGGAGATGTGTTTGGGCTGACACTTTCGGGTGAACGAGCACGCTTACGCGTTGCCATCGTCGAAGCGTTGCACACCTGGGAAGGAACGCCTGGAGGGAGTACTCATAAGCAGACAGAAGCGGCCAGTGCGAATGTATGCTTACTAAAATTCATGGATGACTCGTTATCTATGGCGGCTTTCGATGCTCGCGTCGCTGATTTCCTCCGCGTCGTCGACGCTGACACCACAGAACCGGAGGACGTTGCCGATGCTGGAACAGACGCGGAGGGTTTCTGGACAAAAAAATCGGTCAACTTTTTGCTTTTGCTTCTTGAGTAGCTTTTCGCAGGCATTTTGGTTGCGTAGAAAGTCTGGGTGTGCTATGAGCGCGTTCCGCTTGCGCGCACCTGCGCGACGCGTGACATGACAACACGTAACGCGTCGGTGGTAACAGTCCCCGACTCCTCCGATGCCTTAAGTCTACTTCTCGACTCTTTGAATTATCAGGGAAGTTAGTAGTTTTCTTCAGGTGGTCTGCAGTCGGGCGTGAAGTCAATGGTGTCGCGCACTCGAAGACGAGAAAGTTCAAACTTCACGCCGCGGCGCTCAGCCGGCGAGCGTGACAAATTTCTCTCATGAGGGCCACATCAGAGGATTGGGTAGTGGTTCTGTTAAACCGCTACTGACCCTCGGCTACCAGCTACCGTTTCATTAATGGGCTGGCCTGTACCTACGCAGCCATTGGAGCGCCAGATCCGAGCGATACTACTTATTATATGAATCATAATAGAGATATGTAACATCTGGAGGTCATGGTCATGGGGTAGTCCATAAGGTTTCTCTGTACCTACTGCCGAAGGAAAAAATACCAGCTGAAATCGTACAATTGATTGTTGGATACCATTGGAATATAACAAGTACAAGTATCATCTTTGATCAAGTGGTTTTTGTCCTACATTCGAAGTTATGTAGCCTTGTTGCATGATGGCCGCATCAGCAAGGTCTGACTGGTTCTTACTGCTCCTGATCGTCGGCTACCAGCTAACCGTTTCACTGATCATGACGTTCATACCTTTTAGCTGTCTCGCTACACCATATACAATGAATCGAGAAGCAATACCGTTTAGCATGCATTTTTTCTGGGCTCATTGTATTCCGGACCAACAAGCACCATCAGGTGACCAACAGAAATAATGTTGCTCGGAAACCCCGCAAAATCAGAATTAGGTATGTGTTGATACGCCGTGGCCACCAGTGTCCGAGCCAGAGGTTGCCACCGAAACCAATTGAGCTGGCGAAATCGCTGCGCGCCCAGACCAAGGACGCCTTTCATTGCATTCCGTCTCCCACTCCACAAGGGCATCTTCATCCCATAACTTGTTTGATATATCACCAGGTTCCTTCAGGAATTTTTTCCCAAGAAAGGCGGAAGGTAGATAATCATTGTGCACAGGGTGTCTGAAAACTATTAAGAACAATTACATCGAATTTGTCGCGCGAGCACTCACACATAACGAGGATTATATCTGTATCCTTCGGAATACCCAAGCTCTTTCATAAGCACCGTAGGTGCATTTCGCATCGCCATGGGGACCGATGCAGTGACATCCATCCTCGCTGCTACCTCAGCTAACTTATAGGCCTCATATGCACGTGTACTCTTTGGAGCTTCAGAGAGATAGGCCACGAGGTGGGCCAGGTTGATGCGACATTCCGGCATTCCAACTTGTTGACAAGCATGCAAGGTCGCAATTGCCTAACAGTTTTGATTCTGTCAAAAATGACTGTATGATGATTGCGATGGTACTGACTCACTAATGGCAACGCATGATTATCCGCGAGTCCGATATCCTCGCTTGCACAGACAACCATCCTTCGGGCAATGTACAAGGGGTCCTCTCCAGCAGTCAGCATCCGGGCTAGCCAATACATCGCCGCATCGCCCTGACTGCCGCGCACAGACTTGTGAAGAGCAGAAATCATGTCATAATGACTTTCACCGGTCCGATCGTACGAGCAGGATACTGATTGCCGCAACGAAGTAAGAAGTTCCTCTTCTTGAATGCTGTTGTTTGATGCGAAGACGAGCTCCAGTAGAGAAAGAGCTGTTCGCCCATCCCCAGCGGCTAGAGATATGAGTGATGCGATGATGCGAGGCGTCAACTGCGGATATGAACTGCTGGTCGATTCTGCCGATCCCTGTGTTGTGGACGGCTCGTCAGAACTTTGAGAGCTAGCCGGTTGCTGTAAAGTCAATGACACTTTTGTCTCGTTTGTGCAGTGGAAACGCTCCACTGCACGAGAGATGATACTTTGCACCTCCTCGTCCGTAAGGCGTTCCAGTGTGAACACACTGAATGGGTGTCAGATGTTGCAAGTAAACGTTTGATCTCACAGACCGACAACGACTGATGAGAGCTCCCGATAATTTGAAGGATGGGTTCTCAGTTGTCGCACCTATCATCTGGGTGTATGCAGATAAGTATCACGCAGCGTGACAGAGCATCAACTGGTAAATGACCTGAATCTGACCCTTTTCAATGTATGGTAAAAAGATATCCTTGCATCTATTGAAATCAACGCATCTAGGAGAGAAGAAGGGCATACTTGTTGAGATTTATTAAAACGATGAATCTCATCCAAAAACAGAACAGTCTTTCTGCCATGGATGTACATGGTCAATGGGACGTCACGATACAACTCGCCTGCATACCTTCCGGTTAACGTGAGGGCCCCTTTTGCTTCTTCAAAGATATTACGAATGTCATTGATCCCAGACGAGGTAGCGCTCAACTCTTTAAAAAAACAATTGGTTTCTCTGGCCAGGAGTCTCGAAAGAGTTGTCTTTCCACAACTACGATTGTTTCGACATGAGTCCACATTTGAGCTATACTCACTCACCCAGGTGGGCCCCAGAATATGATACCACCCAGGTTTCCAGATCCGAGTAGGTTTCTCAGTAATGAATGAGGTCCAGTCAAATGTTTTTGTCCGACGAACTCATCAAGACTCTGGGGACGAAGCCTTTCTGCTAGGGGTATGCTAATTTTCGCGGTCGTATCGAATGCTCGCTTATTGCTATGTTTTTGGTCGGGCTCCATCACGGCTGAGAAGCCCTCGACTTTTCGTTTCTTCTTGGATGGCCCTCCAGAGTTCGTCTCGGATAAGGTGGTCGATGTGCCAGGCGGTTTCAAGCTACTTCCTTGGCTTTGAGAGAATATCGGGGCTAATTTGCCTTTTGATTCCTCTTTGGGCTGGCTTCCGGCACTTTGAGTCCATTTGTGTTCTGAGCATCCACTATCCAAGTGATTGTTGATATCCCGCTCCTGAACAGCGCACGAACACGCAGGGCTGTGGGCCAACACTAAATTTCTGTAGCAAGACTGTAGCGAAAAACGCCAACCAAGTTACCGGGGCTTTGAGCTGTGGTCAGTAGACGAGACAAAGACTGCATAATCCAATAATTACACACCAGAACGCATATTCGGATCTGGCCAGAATGTACAGGCGGAAGACGAAGCAACCGAGTTGCTGAAGCGCCTGAGTCTTGACGCTGGGTTGCGGATTTTCGGCCCGAAATGCTCCGCTTACTCGAGACTCACACATTCACCCTCAGGTCAACAGCTTCGAGTTTGTAGTAAAGAATACATAAGGTCTGTTGGCTACTGCATTTTTGCGCGCACAGGATCCCAAAGACGATAAGGCTGCTCAAGGGAACACATAGCAAGCAGACATCCAACTTTCTTAACCTAGCATCAAAGCTGCCGACATTCCATCCTTGCCGTTATATTGATTCTATAACCATATGAGTACGGAAAGTCCGGTGGGCGACGAGACTTGCCTTGAAGGATATTGTTCAGTTTATTCACGCGGGAGGACACGCTGAGGTCAATGCTTTTATCGCCAAAGTCGACGACAATGCCACCCATGAGAGAGGGGTTAACCTTAACGATGGTGATGAAAGAGCGAAGCTGGGCAGTGTTAGAGCGCAAACCTTGTTGACCACTTTCAGGGACTTTGCATGTTGGGCTGCCTGCGACTGCCTGAGAATTGACTCGAGCCTGACGGCAGCATCCTTTGGGAGCGGCGCAGCTGAAGTAACGATGACCTCCAGCTCTCCCTTGTACTTTGAAACGAGTTCATTGAAACCTTGAACGACGCCTTGAGTCTCGCTCAGTCTGCCGTTTTCCGAAAGGACAGCAAAGAGGTTTTGGGTGACGTCGGAGACTGGCTCCTTCCTTGGACCCTCTGCCTTTGCATAGAGTGCGGCAAGCCCAGTGGCGCGCTCCTTTGCTGACAGCGTCGGATTTGAGACGAATGCGTTCAGCTCGGGGGTATCGGCAATGGATTTCGAGATGGCGTTGAGTTCGGTCTGTACTTTGGAAAGCACCTGGGGCGACTTTGTGAGAGCAGCGGAGTAGAGAGCGTTGGAGTACTTGAGTGCGATGGACGAGGCCGCCCGCCGACCGTGAGTGGACGCGACGAGGGCGGCGCGGAGGGCAGTGGAGGACGACAACATGAAGACTTGGACGGAGTTTGAGCGCGACACCCGGGCTCGTCCGGGAATAAGAGTAGAATAAAGTTCCCACGGATGAGGAGCGAGTGGTCTGCTTCGAGCTCATCATGCCAGCCGTCAACGGCGCAGCGTCCACCGTCTCCGAGTGTCGTCCTTACTTTGTCCTTGTTACCGGCTTTGGTGTGAGTCCCCCTTACCCAGTACTCCAGTTCATTTCATCCATCTCGCCTGCGCCTAACCTTGACCGCATCCAGCCATTCTCCCGCTACGCCGTCAATCCTTCCTGGCTCGCCGTACAGTCCCTCCATAATACTTTCATACACGTCGAGGTGCCACCAGAGCAAGTATCTCACGATGACCCTCGGAATCGTCCCACATCCATCCCAATCTCCACTCAGACCATCACCCACCGCGAGATCCGCATAACCGCCCTCAATGTGCCCGTCACATACGAGGATGTGTTATCCATCGTCCCAGGTCTCCACGCTCGTCCCCCTGTTCTCCCCCCGGTAGAAAATGTCTCCCCTCCTCCCCAAAATGGGTATGATCTCGTTGTGCATGTAGGTGTTGCTGGTCGGGGACCACTGCGGATCGAACGAACCGGTCACAAATTCGGCTACAATATGAAGGACGCGAATGGGTGTCATGCGCCTGTCGTCCGTGTGGCGCGCGAAGAGCCCGCTCGCGGTCCTTCCGCACCCTCACCCGCGGAGCGGTTGGAAAGGGCACGATTGGGCTATGATATCGATAGCCTCATTGACAGCGGTGAACCCCCAAAGCGTGGTTTCGGCAATGGGTATGAATTGTTTCCAGAAGAAATATACACCGATGTCGACGTCGAAAAACTTGTACATCATCTTAAAGCGTCTGGCGTCGAGGTGAGCGATTGTTCTCCATCTGTGACGTTACCTTGTGAATATTTGATTCGTTTGCTGTTTTTCTTCGCCTTTTTTTTTTTTCCTGCAGCAAGTTTATTCTTCCCTAGATGCCGGACACTACTTGTGTGACTTCATCTACTACTGCTCCTTGGCGGAGAGCAGACGTTTTGTTCCCAAGACCGATAAACCGACCACCAAAGTGCTATTCATTCATTGTCCCCCGGTGGATCAACCTCTGACCACAGAGGAAGTCACAGATGCAGTCAAAAAGTCAATTATTTGGTTATGTACTTCTCCTACTTTGTGAGCTTTAGATTCTACCGGTCTATCATCAGATGTGAGGGACTTTGCAGTGGGGATACCTCTTGTTTCATGATCAGCCATTCTCCTGTATTACTTTTATGTACGACGTCACTTCTACGAGTCAGTAATTTCGGGCAAGTTTACCTGTACTTAGCTTAGACAGTTTTTCTCATCCCATCAGGCTCTGGTCTTGGGTAAAAACCACGCTGAGCGGCCGAGTGGAAAATGGATTCAGGTCTACTTTAATCCGCAATTCCTCTCAGAGTACCATCATCTCTCTCACTATGGCGACTAACATCACCTTTCATGACGGTATGCACATACTACGTCGTGGCTATGTCCTTGCCACCTCGAAAGACTGACAATCACTAGGTTCTGTCACCGCTACTGAGCGATTCGAGTTGCTCAAACAAAGTGGCATCACGATTTGGCTCACTGGCCTGAGCGCAAGCGGAAAGGTTGGTGCAGTGTCATCGGGTCTAATCTTTGCTCAGTCCAGTCAGTCTACCATCGCATGTGCTCTCGAGCAACATCTTTTGCACCAGCATAAATTTTCCTACCGTCTCGATGGGGACAACATTCGCTTCGGGTTAAACCAGGATCTCGGTTTCGACGAGAACTCCCGCATCGAAAATATCAGACGCATCGGAGAGGTACGGGAACATAGCAAGCATCGACTTATCTATTCTGACAGATGAAGTGTTTGTCAAGGTCTCAAAATTGTTCGCAGACGCAGGTTGTATAGCGATCACCGCCTTCATATCTCCTTATCGTGCGGACCGGGAGATAGCCCGTGAACTCCATCAAAAGGCTAATCTGTCCTTTGTCGAAGTCTTCGTCGACGCTCCCCTCGCCGTTGTAGAGCAGCGTGACCCCAAAGGATTGTACAAGAAAGCCCGCACTGGAGAAATCAAAGGTGAGCTATCTTTCCGTTGTCCCAACGCGAGTACCATCCACGAAATGCAGATTTCACTGGGATATCCGCGCCATACGAGGCGCCAATACATCCTGAAATTCATATCAAAACTGATCAATGCGACGTGAAACAAGCAGTAGAGGTTATTGCAAGATACCTTAGCACGCACAACTATATTTGAGGCCGCCATAGATAACCCAGGTAGATGTCGGGGTGCAATTCACTAGTAGTAAATTGTAAGGTATACGAATAGTGTCGGTGGGCACCATAGATATCTAGCAATGCAGTGTGTGAAGTACGGGGAATTCGAGACGAGTACTTTTCAAGGTAATTCCGTCGGTAAAGCGCGCCTTGACCGGTCGCTGCTTTCTGCATTACTAGTAGTATTGAAGGAGGCTTGCTCTGTTGGGGTCTCCTCCTGCTCCTCTGCTATTGCATCGCCACTAGACTGTTCTAGTATGTTTGCAAAACCGACCTCAATAACAGAGAACCATCTCGTGAGATCGTCTACCGTCCGAGCCAGGTAAGAATTTGTGGCCTCATGTGATTCCATAAGAGATACAAAGTCGAGAGGCTGAATAGGTGGACCGAGAGTGGATTCCACAGGTACCGACGTCAATGAAAGTGATGTAGTATGAGAGATTTTCGTGAAACCAGGTATACCCCGCCTGTCAGTGCGTGGCGGTGAACTGCTTCTCGTGCTGGGAAGTGACATTGTTGATATATTCGCATCTGCACGAATACCCAGGTGGTGCGAGCCGAACGGTGTGGGCGAAAGGATGCTGGCCTGAGAGTTAGGAACGATGGTTGATGGGGAATGGGGGAGTGAGTCGATCATTACCAATGGATCCTCGGAAGTGAGAAAAGGTACCTGGCGGGTCAATGAATGGTCGGGCAGAGAAGAAGTATGGTAACCTTTACCTTTACCGTATCATTCAGCCCTGGAAAGACTAAGCTTTTCGTGGAACTAGCACCGTCGCTTCCTTTACTGGAAGAGCTGCCGCTTCTATCACGTACAGCGAACGGTCTGACGGGAGGCATGAGGGGCGAAGCTGGTGTACTTTCCATAACGGCGACTGAAGCTTGACGGATAAGACTAGGTTTCCTTCCAAGGGGGATTCCAGAAGAAGAGCTCTCGACTGGTGAAGAGTCAGCATCGGCGGTGTTAGTAGAACGTGCTCTAGCAACCGGAGAAGGACTTGTTGGAGGAAGGCGAGGAGCAGGTATTGAAGGAGTAGTGTCTTGTGAGTAACGAGGCTGATGACTTGGGAAGGAAAATTCATTGTATTTGGCCAACTGGGTATCATCTACTCCTTCAGAGAGCCCAACCTTTTTCGTAATAGGTGACTCGCGTGCGTGTGACGAAGAAAGTGGCATGACTGGAAGTGTGACCATCGGTATAGCTGTCGGTGGAGGTGGAAAAAACGGTTTGAGGGTGCCATTTGGCGTGGTATCGTCGTCGAAGAGGCCGCGCAACGAAGTCGGTAGACGGGTTGGCGCTGGGCGTACTGTTGGAGCCATGGACGGTGGGTCAGCGGATTTGCGAAAATCTACATCGTCGGCCTCGTTTGGTACATTCATCGTTGAATTACGCCTAACGGTATCAAACTCCCAGAGGTCGTCATCCTCTTCAGCAATCTCTTGTAGGCTAAAAACATAAGTAAACATTTCTCCATACAATGAACAAATCTTACTCTTTCTTTTCCTCGCCCTCCCAGTCAAGGGGCTCTGCAAGGCTAGCTCTGGATCCACCACTTTGAATCCATGCATCGTGTCTGAGGATTAGCTCTCTTAATACGGATATGTTTACTTTCGCAGCGGACTTGATCCATTTTGTCTTAGTGAGCTCATCCGCAGAAAGGCGCTGGTGGGGACAATGGGTAAGACGAGCGAACGGGGGAATTATAGGTACCCACTTCACTAGGTGATTCTCGAAGGCAATGAGAAACGAAATCCTTCATGTCCTTGCTACCATCTCCTTCACCCAATCTCGGAGGTTTGACTTTGGAAATGAGTTGCATGACTTTGATCGCATCCCTCAAGTCTGAGTGTGGAGGGGCACCTTTGGCCATCTCATATACCACGATACCCAAGCTCCAAATATCCGCTTTGCTGTCGTAAACAGGTGTTAATTGGGCCACCTCCGGTGCCATCCAATTAGGGGTTCCCATGAGGGTATTTCGTTTGGAAGTCGTTGTGGCAGACAAAGCGGAAACGCCGAAATCGCAAATCATGACCTTGCCAAAGGCGGTGATAAGAATATTGGCAGCCTTGATGTCACGGTGGATAATTGCGGATTTGTGAAGGTAGGCAAGTCCAACAAGGACTTCGCGAGTGATAAGGACGATGAAGCGTTCCTCGAGGACCCCGTCTTTGGAAGTCTGCATGAGCGTACGAACACTACCTCCCTGGGCGAACTCCATCACGATCCAGACACGGGGGCCATCTAAAAAGCAGCCATAGTACTTGGTGACGTTGGGTGCGTCACGAAGCTGGGTCAGGAGAGCTACTTCGCGCTGTATTGCCTCGACATCGTCATCTGCCGTATCGAGGTTGATGATCTTAAGCGCCACGATATTGCCGGTAGGTAAATGGACACCCTTGTGGACGGAGCCGTAGGCACCCTTTCCGACGGTTTCAAGACGTCGAAAGAGCTGGTGGACGGACGGCTGCGCCATGCCCGGTCGATGGGGTTGGTGGTAGGAGGAGGTCAACTTGTTGGCGACATGCGTAGCGTGGGAATTGAATAGTCTACAACTTGAACTGAGCACTTTGGCAAGATGCTATCCATGAGTTTATTCTCCTCCTTCGCCAGAGCAGCCCGGACGATCCAGCCCGCCTTATATGCTGGTGCCAGGATAACGAGCTCTCTCAGATGGGCGCTGCCGCTTCGCCTCACCGACATGACTAGCGTTCGTTTTGCCTCGCGCGGAACAGAGTACCAGCCCTCACAGCGAGTGCGGAAGAGGAAACATGGGTTTCTCGCGAGGAAAAAGACTTCAAGCGGGCGTAAAGTTCTCCAACGTCGTCGCGCCAAGGGCCGTATGTTCCTTAGCCACTGACGCGTCTGGTACGTTGCCGAAAAGATATCTGGGTTGTTTTTGTTATATGTTGAGGGAATCTGCAGGATGTTAAAAATCTATTCCGACAACGGTGCAGGTTGTCGATGGTCGCGCGGTCAAGGATCCGGAGTCAGTGGCACACATGGCAGGGATCAGTCGAGGACATCGTTTTTGTGCGGTAGACGTATTCTAGAAATGGTAATCGACCCCCTTCTCTTTGACGTGACTCATCCATGTTCTTCTGCACGAGTAGCGACCTCGAATTATCATAATCTCGAGAGCGATGGACTTCAGCGTAGACCCAGTCCAGTCAGTTCCTCGGGAATTTCTCGCAGTAATCCTTGCAGGCTTTGGCAACGAGTGAGGCCCATCAGCCTATCATCGCGTCCATCTGCTCTTACTGTTTTACTAGCCTTCTTCCCTTGACAGGTGACATTGGCGATGAGCCTGTTCCCAAGGCACTACTCCCCATTTCCAATAAGCCCATGGTCGACTATGCCCTCTCTTGGGTCGAACAGTCTGGGATCAAAGGTGTGACCCGCTCTCATGACATTAAAAAATATCACAAACAGTGCCGCCAGACGTCCTCCTTATTTGTCCTTCCTCCCATCGCCCCTCTATATCACACTATATCCGTTCCGAATCTCCGGCATCCACCTCGTCTTTGCAGGTCGACATCCAGTCGTTCGATGAGACACAGCAACTCAGTGTTGGGACGTGCTCCATCCTCAGGCACTTTTCTAGCCGCATTCAAGAAGATTTTGTTTTGCTCCCTTGTGACTTTATTCCTCCCCCAGCACTCCCCCTTTCAAAACTTTTGAATAAATTTCGCTCCGAAGCTACCTCGGATGGCGCAATCGCCACTACTTGCTGGTTTGAATCACCCAAGTCGGAAAAGTCTGCAGCCCCTGACGAGTGGGGATTTCATCCTCAATCCTATCCAGTAGTTTGGGACGACTCTACTGGAACATTGCTGTACATTGATACACTTGATGATACAGACAAGAACGCTGAGGAACTCGAATTGAGGATGAATCTGCTCTCGCGGTATCCTCGTGCAAGGCTCTCATCTAGGCTTCAGGACTCTCACGTATACGTTTGTAAACGTGAAATACTGGACGCTCTACAACGTAAGACCGAACTAGATTCCCTACGGGAGGACTTTTTCCCCTGGTTGTGCAAAGTGCATTACCAAGCAACGAAGCGCTTGAAATATGGAAGCGGTATAGGGATCTCTTTAACCGATGTTGGTTACACTGATCGTTTTCCCGTAACAGTGTTTAGCTCGTTTTCCGACTTTGCAGCGCGTACTACGCCTATGAATCACTCAACTCTCCACACAGCCAGGACCACAAAGACCAAAGTGTCAACATACAACCATTCGACCGCATCTTCACCCGTTCAGCTAGGTCGGGAGCTAGGATACTCTGTACCACCCAGTCCCGCGGGCTCTGATACAGTTTCTATGGAAACGAGTAGCTTCCGAGTCGGTGTCATCATCATCCACCAAAAGGAGGGTTATTGTGTTCGAACCAATAACCTACCTGCCTATTTGGAGGCAAACCGACACGCAAGTTTTCCACGTGCATGCATACATATTCACCTTCATTCACCATCCCGAATGTAGTTTATAAACGATACCTCTTATACCTTGCCTGTCAACCCGCAGAAACGAGCCCTCATTGACGCAAAGGCTTCAATTTCATCCGATTCGATGATCGGCGATTTCACAAAAGTCGATGAGAAGACCACAATCAAGAAATCTGTTATTGGGAAGCATTGCGTAATCGGGAAAATGGTAAAAGTCGTTGGTTGCGTACTGCTTGACCACTGCGTGGTCTCAGATGGGTGTGTACGAGAATCGGTACTTTCATTCAAACTGCTGAGCCCGATACAGCGCAAAACTCGAGGGTTCTATTCTGGGCAGGAATACAAGGGTTGGGAGCAAGGCCGAATTAGTGCGGTGCGTCACACAAGGTGGATATGAAGTCAAGGACAATGGTGAGGTGCCGTTCTTCGTACATCTTTTGTTTTCACCCACGTGCTGCAGAAAATTATCGAAACGAGAAGCTTGACATTTCTGACTGGGGTGCGGAGACCGAGGATGAAAACGAAGACGAAGGTAAGAGTATTAGTGATGAAGAGGCAGCCAAGTAAAGCCACACGTATTCGTCTAGTAGTAGAAGTAACACAATGTAGGCCAACCCTGGGGTCGATAAGGTTGGGCTATCGTGCTCGCTGTGACAAATGTCCCGCCATCTGATTTCCAAGACCTTGCGCAAACCGAGAACCGCGGCCACGGGTACTACCTAAAGTGTACACCAGTCAGTGCTTCTGCTCAAATGACAAAATCAGTTAGTTCTTGCCTCGTAAACCACCTCTTGTTCTATCCCCTCTACCACGGCGCTCTTGGGTTTGTTCTCCTCGTTTCTCGCCTTTTGTATCTCCCCGATCCCCCCATCCACTGGCGCTACCAAGTTTCACGTCCAGCGCCTTTTCATTCTGTTCAACCATGTTGCTAACTTTCTCGGAAATGACCTGGGCGAGTTGTTGCGGGCGTGAAAGTTCAATGCGATGGAACACGACGACGCCAGTGGATTGGTCCAAGGACGCGGACAGTTCCTCATTCCAGATCATCTTAGAAATCAAGGATGTTACTGTCCTGAGTGGCAATGAGAAAGTTCGCGAAAGAAGAGAGAGAGAAAGGGTGGAGTATAACGGAGCATATGTGAACAAGTATGTCCGAAGACCCTGCTCTTGAATGCGCCTAAGGATATCTGTTGAATACTCGTATCATCGGATGGAGCGGTGAAGACTCACTTCGCCAGCATCTCCTTCACAGAAGCAGACTCCGGCATAAGGCTCCAAATCTTGATGCTCTGAATGAGATCGCGGCATTTCTCCCATTCGCCATCCTGCAGTGCCTTACTCGCTTGCATTATATGGTCGCGTGTACTTTCAGGTGGACCGGTAAAAACTTGACGGTCCGCGAAATCCAAAAGACGGCGGAAAGGCTTCGAAATTACCTTCCTCTTCTGTTCCTCTGAGTCAATAGAGGCGAGTAATGGAATCTCCACCAGCATGCTTGACACAAGGAATGCAGCCTCCAGGAGTTCAGTGTTGATGTGCATATGGAAGGGAAGTTGCCTAGCTCGTTCGGCTCGTTCTTGTTCATGAGTCAGCTGTGCCTGAAACCGCTGTTGGTGGACACCCTGAGCTAGAAGTTCCTTGACACGTTGGGTCGCGAAAATATCATGAAGCATGGCCTGTGACTCCTTGATCAAACCACAGCGGAAGGCGCAAAGGCCAAGCTGGACCACAGTACGGTTGTACAGTATTTGTGTGGCCACATCAGCGGAATGAATGGATTCTTGAAGGTGTGACATCAGTAACATATCACGGGCGGTGTAGAAATCATTATGAAGAGCGTGATGGTAGATGTGGCTCAGTATAGCCCTGGTGCGCAGCAAAGAATTGTCAGCTTTGTAAAGGTGGACACATAAAGCGTGGATCAGGCTCGACGTAGTGGATGAAGAGACTAATGTGACGCTTGGAGAAGCCTCCGATGCACCAAGAGAAGACTCGAGGGCACTGACGACCGCGTCTGGCTTGGGGAGGAGTGAGTAAAAAAAATCATCGTGCAGGTTCGTGTATCGTACTTTTGAATAGATGTGCTCGAGACGTCGCATTATCACTCGTGCAAGTGGCTCCGATTGCAAAGAACTCTCGTAAAACGCTTGTGCACGACAGATCGTCCGGTAAAGCACTTTTTCATCCTTGAGACGATCCACATACTCCGTGCCATGAGGATCGATATTTTGCAGGCTCTTGGTAAATTCGTCATCCAGACGATCTACAAAGCTGATGATACTCCCTCTGATACGAACCACGCCGTCTGGCTCAGTGTCAGGGGAGCGTTCGAGGAGTTCGTCATAATCATCTGTGTTCTCCTGTATTGAAAACGCGGGATCCTTAGCGACAATGGAGATGAGCTTATCGACTTCGCGCTCGGCCGCTAGCCACAGATCAATTGGCATGTAAGACGTCACCGACGAGTTGTAATCAAACCGCGAAGAAACCAAGGCCAAAAGGACACGGATGCGCTGATATGTGGTAACAGCGACCTCGAGCAGTTTCTCAAGAATGCGCATCTGTTCACCTCGATCCGTGTTCTAGAGCGATTATCAGTTACAAGGCAGATGGTAGCTAGACTCTTCAAACCTTCTTCCCCCTTGCCTCATGTACAATTTTGAGGGTCTTGAAGATAGCATCCGCGGTAAACTGCATGGCTTTACCACCTTTCCCGACTGTAGTGAACTGGTCCTCCGCTGGTGAATTTTCTTCTTCGCTACCATTATCGACGATTTTCTTTGCCTTCTTTGTCACCTTGACAGATGCAGCTTCCACGGGTTGACTATGCAGGGTGTATTCGCGTTCGAAAGCCTCCGGATCCTGCAGGACGTTGAAGGAGGAGTAACGGATTTGAATGTAATTCTTACGGCCTGATATTGAGACATCTCTTTTTCGTACTCCTTCGTCGATTTCTTGACCTTTTGCTTCATGGAGTTCAACGCACGCGCGTTTACAGCATTCATTTTTTTCTTTGCCTCTTTTTCCTTCGCCAAAGCA